>BMAO01029132.1:0-21983 GCA_019973975.1 Trichonephila clavata
ATATAATTCTTTTTTGCAATTATTATTTTTTAGCAGACGATTTATTTTATAATTTATTTTTTGGCTTACGTAAAATGTTTTTCTGGCAATAGAATAGAATTTCATTTAGTTATTGTGCTGTAAATAAAATGTTGGTTTGAAAGATGTTCTGAATTAATATTTGTCTCATATTTACAACTAATTCCACTTAACTGTCTCACATTCTCTACCAATAAACCTACACTGGGGATTCCGGATGCGATAAAATGAAGAATAATTCCGAAGATTCAAAATTCGAATTTAAAATGGATGAAAAAGCTACTGATTCCATTGCAAGAGTTAGTAATAAGATTCCGCTATTTTGGAAACCTTACCCTAGAACAGGGGTGGCCAACCCGCAGCACGCGTTGACAGTAGTAACAGAGTTGTAACAGTAGCACGCGAAGACTTAATGAAAATCTTTAAAAAATTTAAAGGAATAACTTATTTTATAATTTAATCAAATATGGTTGTCTCAGACCAAAAGAAAACAAAAAACTTTAAAAATTTATTTTAAATATACTTAAATTAATTACAATAGAAATTTATTATATGAAGAGGATGCTCCTTCCAGTGTTGTATAATTTGGCTTTCCAAAGTGTTTTTCACTCTCGACATGGTGGAAGCGAGTCTTAAGATGTCTGGAAGAAACAATTAACTGCTCAGTGAGGGCTTGTTTCTCAAGAACGAAGACTTTCTCTCTCTGGCTTAGGGACGCTTTAATAATTCAAATTTAAGATCACTGGGAAAAGATTTTATTTTTCCTACCTTAATTGATCACGTATCTTCTTTTCTGAACAAACTTTTGCTTTTTTTTTTGTCTCAATTTTGGAGAAAATCACATTTTACATTAATACAGGAACTATCGACCAAAGTTAGTAGTGTTCCGAACGGTGATAGATTTAAAAACTTAGTATTCATTTTTGCAGAATTCATTCATTGCTAGGTTTGATGACTTTCAAGTTGATTAAAAAATAATGATCTTTTTCACATTTTTTTTCAATTTATTTGCAAGACGCGTTAGTTGTTATCTACATGAAATCCAAATCTAAATTATTGACCCACCGCAAAATACTACATTGATAATCAAATAAAAGGAACTTATTTCAAAACTGCAAGTGATCTGAATTATATTGAATTTTGGAATTTTGTACAGGCAAGCAATTTTTCAAATTTATACAATTTTGGCTGTCAAATACTGTATGTTTAAATCAACATATGTTTGTGAAAAAAATGTTTATTACTTGAACGTAAAAAATAGAATAAAAATATCTCTCAAAATTAACTGAACTGATTAACAATGAAACCTAAGTTTGTACTTTTGTATTATTTATTATTTTTTAATTTCTACTACTTAGGCTTTCATTAAAAATGTACCCTTTTCGTAAATATCCAAAATTAAACCTATAAGTAAAATTTTTTCGCCACTTGTTTAAGTTGTTGTGTTTGTTCGAAAAATTGGAAGTGGCACGCATGACTATTTTTATCAGATAGTGGCACTCTTCCCAAATGTTTGACCACCCCTGCCCTAGAATATGGTTCTTTAAGATCGAAGCCCAGTTCCTAAATAGCAAGATAATAGCCGACCAGACGAAAATGACATCGTTGTAAGTACGACTGAAGCAGAAATTATTTTCCAAATATCGGATATTGTGATGAATCTGCTAGTTAATGATAAATATGACACTATAAAAAATCGTCTGATATCTGTTTTCGCTGATAGCAAAACTCAGCAAGATCAAATCTTTTAACAGGTCTAGAAATGGGCGATAAAAAACCTACAATAAAATCTAAACTGAGACTTAGCTCACTAAACAGCCACAATGTCACGTAAAGACTTTGAATCCTAAATGAATTTTTCGTGTATTAATTTTCATAACTCCATAGAATGTTTTTGAATTGAATAAGGATTTAAACACACGTCTTGAATATCACTTAGTCTTCGCTTTTACCACCAGGTTGCAGAAGCTTCCTGTAGAATTTTTACACTTGAAAGGCATCAAATTCCACTTGTACAATGGTGTGGAAATTTGGGAGAAAATATCAATTCATTATCATCTTCTCCATCTGAACATACTTCAAATTAGATATTTCCTTTTTATGTAGAATATGATATGAAATTCATGAAAGAGAAAAATAGATCAAATTAAAATAAATCAAAACCAGGTAAGCTACTTAAAATCTTAGACTGTACTTAGGGCCGTTTTTCAATCTGTAATCGTAATTATTTTCTTTCAATTTTACTAGCATCGAGCTAAGACTATTTAATAAAATTTGGTCTTTTGAAGGCCTCGGCTTTCACCTCAATCTAAGGATATAACTTAAAAATGACTCCTAAAACTCTGCATCATTACCTATGAGAAATTTAAAGTCAAGATATGTAATTAAAATCCAGCCTCTCAGGTTGGTGTAGCGTGAGTTTGAAAAATTGTGGCAGCTTAAATATATATCAATTTTATTACCTGGCCATGGTTCAAGGTATACTGAACGTGGTAAGTGGACTTTTCAGTTGAATAAAAATAAATAGCTGAAAAATGTGTGACAAAAAACAAACATTATATAAATTTTATGAATTACATGTAAGAATTGAAATTTAGTGTGTTATATAATAATACAGTAGAGAGTCGTTTATCCGAATCAATTGAGACCGGACACCTTTCGGATACATGTTTGTTCGGATAACCGAAAACCGAATGCGATTCATGCAGTATATGAAACCGGGCACTATACGAATATTGAAAATCATCACATGCGGGAAATGTGCTTGAAGAGAAAGCAGTTGCAAAATGTTGCAATTTTACCTTTATTATGGAAAATGATATCTTATTTTTCGCTGTTCTATTGTACACCTTCGTTTTTTCACTACAATATCTCTGATTCTCTTCAGCAGCAGTAGTCGAGTAGGACAGCACTCTGATTGTTGTTCGTACCACTCCATAGCTGTCTCTAACGCAGAAAAAAAGGCTGAATTTGATGGACCCTTGATACTTTCGTTGTTATTGTTGTCCTCGTCTTCATCCGTTAGTTGTCCGTCCCATAAGTAGAGTACAAGATCAAGAACAACATCGTTGGCTTCTCTCATGGTTTTCCTTTTCTTCGCGCCATCTTCTGAGTCAAGTTTTGACGCAAAATTTAAAATGGTTTCTCGGCTTTTTTTATGTCAGAAATTGTTGACTTTCCAACATTATAAAACTGTGCCAGAGACTCTCCACTTTCTCCCTTCACGAGACGGTTCAATATTTCAAGTTTTGTCTCTATGTTCAAGACGTAGCGCTTCCGTTTTGAATTCTAAGCCATAGCAGTTCACAACTTAAGAAAAGAGCACGTATACACCCCCTCACTTGGAAACAAACTGACCTAATATTCCGCGCAGATGTTTATCAAATCACACAATTGAAATTCCCCCCAAATATCCCTCACTTTGGGTTTTCCCTTCACTTTTGGCCTCACACGAAACAACTGTTGAGCATTGCACTGTGCGAAAACGTATCCTAACTTTGGTACGGATATTTGACGCTCCGAATGATAAACGTTCGGATAAATGACGTTCTACTATACTTAAGTTATGTATGCTGTATAAAAATATTATATAGAATCAGTGACTTAAAGGTAGCGTTACCGCCTCTAAGTCTAAAGTTGCGGATTCGATCCCGTTTGAAGTCGATAGATTTTCTGGATGCGAAAATCGTAGGCTTGCATGTCATTTGATTATGTGATCATGCAAAAGATTCTTTGAGTATCAATTGACCTTAGTACTCTCGGTAAAATTAAACCAAAGCAATATTTAGTATCCGAGGAGAGCTTGAATTGTAAGTAATTCAAGCGTCAAAAATTTGGCATCGAAAACCGCCATATTACATAATTTCACCACTGAAACAGCTTTCACTCTTTGGGAACTTGCCGGTCTGCAAAGGCTTAACTACCGAAATACAGCTCCATTTGAAATAATAATAATAATAATATTCTTTTTGTTGAATCTTAGAACTGCATCCTATAAAATGATTTGACTATGAACTCATTGATTTTTTGTAATCTAATATAAAAAATGTATTCTGTAGATCTAAATGGACAATATTTCCTGTAGAACTTATCTTTAGTTCAACGATTAAATAATATCCAACATTGTACGAAACACCACTGTAGAAAACAAGTAAATGAAATAAATCTAATTTCAACATACCGCAATCACTCCATATGCGCTACTGTAATTCACTAAAGCTATACATCTGATATCATAATGTGTTATTTGAAAAAATATTCGAGATAAAAAAAACGTGGGAATGATAGATATTTATATTAAAAAATTTGCATTTCTCGTTGAAAGCTTTTTTTTTTAAGCCTTTAGCTATAAAATGCATTTTTAGTAGTAAAATTTTTAATAATGGGGAATGGATCCTTATTTTAAGCAATTTTACTCTTAGATTTACAAGCTGTTACGATGGAACTAATTCCCAGTGTAAATAGAAGAGATTTTATAGTGGTTTATCTCTTCTCGCAATTTAATAAATTTAGCTGCTATGTAATTTGTCAGAACGTAAATAAATGTTTTAAATGGAATAAATTAAATAAAAACACAAAAAAAAAACAAATTTTGTTATTCTCAATTTCATATTTTCAGTTTCATAAATTCACTCAATTTCCAATTAATTTTTGGGCTATAGCTATTACTTAAAGGGACTCGGAGCTTAACTTTGAACAGTTTTTTTTTTATTTATGTACCTAAAAATTACATTTTAATATTTCATGTAATATTTCTATTCAAGAAAATTATCCAAGATGAAATTTTGCACATATTATTCACACGATTTTAAAAATTAAAAATTTTTTAAGAAAACTCTGGGAAAATTTAAAAGTTGACTCTCTTTTTTGTAATTATTATTTTTGACCAGATTTATTTTTTGTTATGTTCTTAAGGATATGTTAAATAACTTTAGGGATCGATTTTACATTATCTGCATTAGTTTAGGAGGAAAAATAAAATAAAAAGTTGATATACATGCTAAAATTCAGTAAAAAAGTCAATATCTCCTTCATTTAAAAAAAAATATTTATTTTAAAAATATCCAGTTTACAGCAAAACAGATCTCTAATTTTGTTACATGCATTATATATAACACAGGGGAAAAATGGAAGTGATTGGTAAATAATTGTGGAAGGAGTAGCATTTTGAATGTACCGATGTAACGGCAGGGGGGGGGGGAACTGAAAATAAAACCACTTTAATGTTAATAATTCTGAAAAAATAATTATAACAAGCTTAAATAAATTTAAAATACCACTTTAAGACATTATGTATATGTTTTTTCTTAGAATAATTGCATTTCCAAATTATTTCAACCCCTGCTTCTTTTTGTAAATATTAAATTTTTAGTTGCACAAGAAAAATCAAGGAAATTGCTTAGAAGAATTTTTTTCCGTTATGAACGAAATTTTATTTTTTTCCTTCACTTAATATTGAAATACTATATTTGTATGAAAAACATATGATTAATAAGAACTAAAGTCATGAAATTATTAATCTAAAATGTCAATTCAAAAATTTTACATGCACACATTTCACGAAGAAAAAAATTACATTATTGTAATGCCTCTGAAATAGCCTGCTTTATATGTAATATCTTCTTCTTTTTATAGTTATTATTTCTCTTTTTAAATTTGATTTTTTTTTTATCAAAAAGCTGCTGTTCTTAGCTTTTTTACCTACAAAGGGAGCGTGGTCGAATTGCCTAATTTGTTTGTTTATATTTTTCAATTGAAGTTTTTTCCAATTTCTAATTTTCTGACATACAAAATTGATATATCAATCAAAAAATAATAATGCAAAAAATATGACTAAATAAAATTTAAAAAAAAAACGATATTTTGGTCATTTTTACTGTACTACGAGTCTTTAAAATTAATATTCCTAAAGTAATTTTTTATATGCATTGTAGATACAGCTAACAAAAGGCTTTTCTTCATTCTTCTTTGTGGCTGAATATTTGGAATCAACGAATTAGTAATTTTTTCTAGTTATTCCTCTGGAATTATAGGCTTGCTATTAGGCCCACTTGAAATTTATTTCTTCAAAGGTTCCTTGAAGGAATACCTTGGAATGTAAGCCTACAAAAATCAGTCATTAAGCAAGAGATATTTTGTCTTCGGAATTGGCCCAGAACTGTCCCAATAGCCCAAAGAACTACTCAAGAATGACGTCGAAATAAAACAAAATCATCTCTTATAATTTGCTTTCATACATGAAAAACTTTTAGTTAGTCTTTTAAATGTGGTAATCGTCCTTTTATATGTCTTCGTGGGATTACAAACTAATCTGAAAAATGAAATAATCGGTTAAAAACCCAATTATACATGGTGTCCAAAATTAAAGTTGCGAACACAAAAAATGCAACATCTTCGCATACAATATTTTATTTGTAATAAAATTTTGTACATACGTTCCTCATACTCTGAGAATTATTATGCTGGCAAATAAAATCTAAACGGGGGTTACTTCTAATAATATCCAAATTAGATTTAAAAAAACTGTCAAAAGAATATGTATGATTATTTAAAAAATTAATGTCTAATAAGGAATGTTGCCCCCCCCCCCTGCTGCAATACAGGCTTCTCAACGAAATATCATAGTACAAATTAGGTTGTTAATTTCATCTTGCGGCAACAATTCCCACTCTCTATAAGCGCAGATTTTAATGTCTGGCACGTATTTGGAAGGTACTGACGTCGAATAATGGCTCTTCCTAAAGCATCTCAAGCATGCTCGATTGGATTTAGGTCAGGAAAACTTGTTGGCCATTTCGTCCGGTGAATACCCTCTTCCTCAAGAAAGCCTTCGACAACATCAGCTCTGTGTAACCTCGCATTTTAGTCCTTAAAAATTAAATCTTGACCAACTGTACGTCGAACCAGTTTCACATGAAGTTCAAGAACTTCATCTTTATATTACTGTGCAGTAATAGAATCCGCATCAAAAATGTGTAGTTGTGTACGGCCGTTTAACATAAAGCCTCCCCAAACAAGAATTCCACTCCCACCAAATCGATCGGATTCCCTTATGCTAAAAGGATGGTAGCGAGTTCCAGGCTCTCTACAAAGGAAAACTTGACGAGAAATATTATTGGTACTAAACCTGGACTCATCAGTGCAAAAGTACACATTGGATTTTCCCAAGACACATGTTCTTGGCTCCATAAAAGACAAGCTATTTTCTGTGATGTGTTAAGAGGGAGACATACTACTGACCGTTGGCCATTAAAAAAAGCCTTCTCTGCTAAGCATTTGTAAACTGTTTGCCAAGAAATTGTCTTTCCAGTGGCAGCAGCAAAGTCCTGAGCAGGCTCCTTAGCTGTCATGTCTCTGTGACGTCATGCATTTATTGTCAAATATAGATCTTCCGTAGGTGTTATAGCTTTTAGTCGGACTTATCCAGATTTTCTAACAACTGTATTCATTGTTTAAAATTGTTTCCACAGTCTGGATATCACCATTCGAGAGGCATTTAGGTTTAGGGCTATTTTTGCTTGAGACATTCCATCCTCAATCCACCCAACGACTTTCCATATTGTAACGTTTTCGAGACATGCAGTTGCAAAATAGGCCTCTTTATGTGGATAGCTTAACACCACGTGAACTCCAAAAATATTGCGGTGTCTTTTCATCTGATATCACTCCGATAACCAACGGCCTTGAGAAAAACACCACTCCGCCCACGAGCCGGGACCCCGAGTCCAATTCGAGGTGTAAGAGGCGATACTCCGAACGGAGTGGAAAACAGTCCGTTTGGAAACACTAAAAAGAATGGTTGTATTTGCCTCCTTTTTCACAAAAGACGTACTCTATAGTATTGAAATAATCAATAGAATGAAAAACGTTTCTTTAAATGTAAATATTGTATTTAATACCTGGGACATGAATAAATAAATTATTTAATTTCTCTAGTAGAGTAATAGAGAAGTAGATATCATCGAGACCAGATTTTGTTCAGACACAAATAGAAAACACTCGTTCGATTTTTGCCTACCTCCTGTCCAAAAATTTACATTTATGTCAGTAAATGTTCGTGACTATTAACTGTTGTGCTAATAAATATTCGTAACTAAATGTTTCTCTTAAAGTATTATAGTGCAATAGATATATCTCTTCAACATACGGTACAGAACCATCAATCACTTCCTTAATTGAACTGCCGGTTGAACCGAGACACGTTAATAGGATCATAAATTGTGCGTTTTTTAATGCAGACAAACTCTCAATGAGCCCCTTTCAGCCTCATTTTTATATATCCAAGATTTAATGAAAACACTTTGAAGTTGTTTTACATTTAAGAATAATAACACTTGTTGCTTAATTTAAATAATTTTTTTTCGTTTATATAAGTATCTTATACAGAAGGTCGTTCTCACTTTACGAAGCGATTTGGGTAGTTAATTTTCATCTATAAATGCCGTACTTTTTGTGGCAACTTTCTTCTGTCTGATAGCCATGATTCTTGACAATAGCTCTTGATTGAATTTTCCATGAAAGTAAACTTTTCCTTACTACTGTCATGCCAATTTTACTCCATTACTCTTGGGCCGCTTTCCGAAGTCCTTTCATTGTTTTTGAATGCGGTTTTCCTAGGGCTCGTTTTAGTAAACCGGAAGCACAAAAGTCCTTTGGAGAAGTGCGTCAGGTGATTTTACGGATATTTCATCAAATGGGATAAACTTTATTCTTGTTTCTGATTCTTTCTTTGCTAAATAAAAGGCAGTTGACTTAGACATGTGACTAGAGGCTTTGTCCATATGAAGTTAAAATTTATCAGTGTCCTTTCCATGTACAATTGGAATTTCTTCTTGAAAGGATATAGGATCCTTTATATATGGGATAATATATAATGGGATATAGGATCCCATTGTGAAGCTATGGCTGTTCTACCATGTCCCAAACTAATTCTGTAAGCCATCCCAGGACCCATACCTAAACACAATACAGCATTTGTGCGATTTACTTGAGTGAATAATCAGAAAAAACTCAATAACATCCAAAGAAATGATCAAATCTGTCATAGTAAAAGAATGGAATAAAATAGCTACAAAAGAGACCAACTAAGCTAGTAGAATCTCTTCTAAATATGTTGAGAGTTATATAAAAAACTGAATAGCTTAAAAAAGTATTGACTATTAATTACTATCCGTTATCAGAAAGGTTTTTTCCAGTGTAAGCAGACTTTTGACACATACGATTTGTGTCGTTTTCAAATTATAAATATTTGTATTATTTTATATAATAATCAGGTGATTATTGCTTATACTATTTGAATTTAGGATCTAAGAGGAATCAATAAAAAATAGTATTGATTCAGAAAGATTTTATTTAGTTAGAAATCTTTGCGGGAATATGAAAAATGATCGTCTGTACGCAGACTTTCGGAAGCAAGTGCATATATATATATATATTGTTACGAATTTTAGGTAGAATATAGTAAATATTTTGTATTTGGGGCGATGTGTAATGCATTTATATTATTCTATGTTATATTTATTTTATGTTAAAATTGCAATATATTTGCAAGCAACTCCGTCCCTTAGGTTATAATGGCGATTCTATGGGAACTTGGTGAAATCTTGGTGATAGAGCCAAGTTGGCATCATTTTTGACGACCAAGTAGGCGAATTGGCGACCAATTTGGTGATGACGACTAATTTGGCCGCCATTTTTGGCGAGTTCGGATCCCCATGGATTCTTCTGGAAATTAGTGGAGAAATCCACTCATTTCACGACCTATGACGCAAGCGGATCTTTTTCGAATGATCCGCGAGGCTATAAATAGGGAGATGATCACCGAAACTGAATTAGTCTTGTTTTGACCAGCAATCAGTTAGTATTGCTTTGACCGTAAAGAGTCGAATAGCAATTCGCTCGGCTGTTGAGTAGGACGACCGAATGCTTGTGAATAATCTTTTAACATACTTGTATTTTAGACACTGATATTGTGTCTGAGCGTTGTATAAGGTGTGGAGTCCTGAGATTTATTCTGCAATTTTGCTGCTGAATCCTATATTTAAAGGATTGATTTTCGCCAATAAATTCTCATCGCTCCTAAAGAACTTTCTTGATCTTTGCTACTGATTTGCATAAAATCCTCGGACCCCGATCAACGTAACAATATCAATATGAATTGATACTATGTATTAAACAAGCTCTCGAAATCCTAAATTTACGTGGACACAAATAAACTGGAGGTAAAATGCGCTAGTGGGTGTAAGCTCTTTTCGAAAAAAATGTAGTCATATTGTTATAGAAATTGCAGCACCATCTACAAATTTGTATTCTAATAAGGAAGACTTTCATATTTTTGTGTTTATTTAATGTGCTCAAATTGTTTCGTCGTTAATATCGAATCATTAATAATTCATGATGTACTTGGATAGTTCAAGATTATTTAATATGATAAGCATATTTCCAGTAGTCGTAATACATAAAAGTACCATAAATTCCGGATTATAACGCGCACTTTTAAAACGAAAAATAAGATCGGAATTTACGGATGCGCGTCATCGCCAAGTATAAAAATGATAGCTTCAAAAATAAAAAAAAGAGATGAATATAAAAAAAATTAGACTTTTGCATAGATCAGAATACTGTTTATTTAAAAGAAGTGGGTAGATCTTAAAGGAACTTAAAGGGTAGTAGTTCTAGAAGTATACCATTTTTTCAAATGCTTGGGAAAAAACCTCGAACAAATAACTTCGAAATATAAGAGCATTACACACGTACATTTCCGGTTCCTTCATAAAAAACGGGATGTGTGTTATACGGCGAATATATTAAAAACTGGAGCCGTGGGTAGCCTAGTGGCTAGAGCTTCGGACTCTAGACCGGAAGGCCTGGGTTCGATGTCCGATGCCACCAAATACCTTCCGAGTACACACGGAGTACGTGCTCGTTGAATCAGTGGGTTCGAAAGTCTCGTGGGCGGTCGCAGCAGAAACTACGGGTGCAGGGGGCTGGAGAAAATTTCCCTCCCCTCCAGTTCCATGCCTAAACTGCGGAGGTGGAGATAGGGGGTGTCGCCATCTATCGTATAGAAATCCAACCTGTCTCAAGCTCTGGAAACTTTCATTCCTTCCCTTCGGAAAGATACGACAACAACTAAAAACTAAAAAATACAGTTTAAAAGTGTAGGTGCGCGTTGTACGCCGAATTTTACGGTATGTCATTTTTGCATTAAGATATAACCCTAAGATATAGCCCTAAAACGCACTAAAATTATTTCAATTAATGGTTGTACAAAACCATATTATATAAAATGATTTACAGGTTGTCATCTATATGTAAATACAGCATTTGTCTCTTGTATCTGTATTTTATCTTTCCTATTTTTGGAACCCTATCTTATTAATTTATACCATTTTCTCCGTAAAAACTATCGTCGTGTAAAGGGGACCGATGCACGTTAAATTTGTCAAGGCTCAGTGTCTTCCCGTTAGTGTGGTGTGATAGGAGAGGTAGGTACCAGCTCAGGTGTCATCTTCGTCACTTGATAGAGTTTCAAAATTACGAGCACCATCGTTTTTTTTGTCTTCGTGCAGCTTTATAGGGAGATTTTAATGTAACTCTCATTCACTCAGTGAAAACTAGTAAATAATGTTATATTTCTTTCTCTCCATCACCGTAAAATAAAAGCATTTTATTGAGTTCGACATATGCATACAAGACATAAATAATGTACGTGTTTTTATGCAAAGAAGAAATCTTACAAAAAATTAACAAGGCAGTCAAACATTCAAAATTCTCGAAATCACTGAAAACTTATATAATTGCATGGCTCTTCTTCAATAACCCATTCTTCACATCTTAACAACTTAAATTTCAGTTGTTATATGATACCCTTGATAATTATAATCGTAAAATTAATTTCATAACATATTATAAGCATTAACGTGTCTCTGGCCGTTTTATTATAGCCTACAGATTCCACGTTAACATAAAAATATAAACGTCATCTCCTTTAAATAAAAGAGATTTTGAACAAACAAGCTATAGAGTGCATTTTACGATGTGTCCCAAGGACTCTTCTTTTGATGAAAATTGGGTCAAATTCCTTAAAACGCCTACAATGAAATTTGTAATCATCATCAACGAAAACTTGTATAAAAAGGAATCAAAACTTGATCTTGAGCAACTGTTTGTGTTCTAAATATATAATTAATCTGCAAACGTTCTTCAACGTCTCTGTGGTATGCTGATGGTTACCGTGGAATTAACTTCGTACGACTGAATTGCGTGATTCATACTTTATTTTGGTGTGATGTCTGTTCTTTTTTCTACATATTTTTTAGAATAATATAAAAGAAAATTTACTAAGGTGTTTTAAATCATCGAAATAATTCTTAGATAATTTTTAAACCCCTGTGAAATGATTCCAATAAGGAAAATAAATTAATTTTCTTTTGATTCATATATGTCATGCATCATAATATAAATAATATGCGTACTTAAGAGTGGATCGCGCTGTTATATGGAGAGAAAAAATTATTAATAAGAACTATGTAACTGCGGAAAAGATCTTCTGTAATATGGAGGTTAGAAAAAAATAACTACAAATTTAATTTTCATTTTAATTTTAAATTTAATATTGCTACAAAAAAGGGGTTTAATTTTCGAAAAATTAGAAAAAACTTAAGGTATCCGACTACTTGCGACAACTTTAAAAAAAAAATGGAGATATGTTGAAGAGATTTTTTTTTGTGGTTTTTAGATTTGTTTAGTACATTTTAAGAAAAATATGCTAAAATTAAGAAGAGAAAAAGCAATTATTATTACTAAAATGGGGGAAAATTTACAAAAAGTAACATAAACGGGGCCCACTCTGTTCCAAAAGTTCATGTTTTTTCAATTCTGATATGTTGCTATGTTATTCGGCTTTGAAACAACCCTCAGGATAAGAAATATTTTAAATTTTACAAATACTAGAGCACTTTATCTTAGTTATTATACGAAATTGCTGGGAAAAAAACAGAGATTATATTCACATAAGGGACTGAAAATTTTGAAATAAAACAGTGATTGATAAATCTGAAGGTTAAAACACTTCTACTATTATACAGAATATACACAAAAAATTTCAGTTAATTATTTTCCAAACTTTTTCAGCAATCTCTCTGTCCCGTTTGAGCATTTAAAAAAAAAAACACATTTCGAGTAAAACACATTTTCAAGTATGACATTTTGCTTAAAGTGTGTGTAACGGCATCTGCTCTTACTAAAACACTTGTAGCTTTTGTTCTAGTGAACAGAAAATAATAAACTTAGTATTTTTAGAAAGCTAATAAGATGGCCTATAAAATAAAATCATTAAACAAATTGAGACAATTTCTGGTAAAATCATAATTTTAGTGTAGTCGGATACCTTTATTTTGGTTAGATGGTGAGAGACTAAAACAAAATAATTATATTTTTACCATATAAATAGCCCAAAACGCGAGATGATTATTGATAAGTGAGTACAGAGAGAGAGAGAGAGAGTAGTGAATAGTACAATATACCATTTCAACATTTCCTGACTCTACCTTTCTCTTTCTCTCCTTGCACCGTCAAAGCAGTCCAATATAAGCCTTTTTCCGTCTTCCGCTTTCTCGTGCACCGTCATTTCGACAGTACGCTTTTTTAAAAAAATTACATTAAAGAAACTGCTAAATGTACAGTAGAATGTCGTTTATCCGAACGTTTATTATCCCAAGTGTCAAATATCTGAACCAAAGTCCGGATACGTATTCGAACAGTGCAATGCTCAACAATTGTTTCTTGTGAGGCCAAAAGTGACGGGAAAACCAAAGGTGAGAGATATTTGGGGAATTTCAGCTGTGCAATTTGGTAAACATCTGCGCGGAATATTAGGTCAGTTTGTTTCCAAGTGAGGGGGTGTATATGAGCTCTTTTGTTGATGTAGAAACCTGAATGGCATGCGATGCAGAAGATTGTGGATTTCAAATGCAAAAAAATGACGAGATAGTGACTTCCGTGCAAGAAGAATCCGACCCTGTCTACGATGAAACGGATGAAGACGAGGACAGCAACAACAAAAGTAGCAAGGTTCCATCAAATGCGGAAGCGTTTCTGCGTTAGAGACAGCTATGGAGTGGTACGAACAAAAATCAGAGTGCTGTCCTACTCAACTACTGCTGCTCTAGAGAATCAGGGACCTTGTAGTGAAAAAACGAAGGTGTTCAATGGTACAGAGAAAAATAAGTGATTAATTTCCACAATCAAGGTAGAATTGTGACATTTTGCACCTATTTTGCTTTCTCTCAAGCACGTATCACTGAAGTCCCGCCGTGAAGAGGGGGCCGATGCAGGTTAAATATTTCGAGGCTCAAATGTCCTCCCGTTGGTGGGGTGTGGAAGTTAGGAGAGCGGGTGCCTGTTTAGGTGTCGCCCTCGTCACTTGACCATGGCTCAAAATTGCGAGGTCCATCGCCAAAAGTCCTCGTGTAACTGAAAAGTGCGATGTTATTATTCACCCACTCATCGCAGTAAATGTTAAAAAAGTATTAAAATGCCTTTTTTTTCTTTAACAAAATTTACTTTGATTTTTTACCATAAAAATGCTCAAATACTCAGACTTCATTCTCCTTGTGACACTACTTGACAAATGATTTTTCCCTTCATTTCTATATCAAAGAGCAGCATCCTTTCCGCATAAGTCGGTTTTAAAATTCTGGGGGGGGGGGGAATTGTGTGTGTGCTTATGTGACCACATGGTAGAAGTGAAAACTTCTGATTTATTCTCAGCAAGAGAATCTGTTTGAAGGAATGTACTACGCTTTCTTTTACGACATTTCGCATGCAGGCGTTAAGTAGTTCCCTTTATCGTGCCCATTGATAGGTGGATTTGTTTATTTCATCCATTTTCCGCAAAGGGCCACGTTTAAATAATTTTACATTCTTATATATTTATATATGAATATATTAGATTTTAATCTAAAATAGTCAAGTTATTTAGAAATATTTATTTATAAATTACATATGTAGTTTATATTTATGTAATATATATGTTTATATTAAGACCGTACTATCGCAACAATCCAAATGTTCAAGATAACTCACCATGTGGCAATCCTGATTTCCCATGTGTCGTACGCTCTGAATTGGCAACTACACTGGTGTCCAAAAGTTAAGCATAAATCGTAAAATGCTAAAAACATGGAATGAATATTCGTAAAATTATTCCAAATTTCTTGGGGATATTAATTGGGTGAAGAAGAAACATTGGGTTTATGCAAAACTTTTCAGTCGACTACGTCCTGCGCGAAACACCGGCGCATGTCGGAACAGGGAGAAACCGATTCACGCAGCATAGGCAGTTCAGACAAGTTTCGTGCAACTGCTGTGCGAAGGAACGTTGTTAACCATCAAACAAGGTGAATGATGGCACAAAGACGCCAATTGGATATGGAGAGAACGTGGAACATGTTTTGAACCAAGAAACATAACGGAAAGACATCATTTTCGATCAAGGGGAGTAATGCGGCCGTCCATCATGTGCGGCATCATGATGGACGGCCGCACAGACCTCCATTTCTTTGACGCGGGGTCTGTGACTGCTCAAACATACAGAGACGAAGTTCTTGAGCCTTATGTTCGCTTGTTTCGAGGTGCTGTCGGTCCTGACTTCATATTCATGGATGATAATGCGCCATGTCACCGAGCGGTGCTGATTGATGACTTCCTTGAAACGGAAAACATCCAGACCAAGTCGTGACCTGCGAACTCCCCTGATTTAAATCCTATCGAGCATGTATGGGATATGCTCGGGAGACAAATTGCAGCCCTTTCGCACCCACCAAGCTCCGTTACAGAACTGAAGAGAGCTCTCCAAGAAGCTTGGAACCGTTTGAGCCCACAACTCATTCATCATCTCATAGCAAGTATGGTAAATCGCTGTGTAGCGTGCCTGGCTGTCAGAGGTGACCACACGCCTTATTAAACTGCAGCATCAGTATTTTATTTAATGATTTCGTTCATTTTTTCTTTGAAGTGTGAATTTTTGCTATGCTCAGTTTTCTTTTAAACTGCTACTTTGGATATTAAAATTAATTATTATCATTCTTTTGATTTGCTTCCTTATTTTATAACCCTTTTACACTCGCATATCACGTTTCCCGCCATTCTGATTTACAGTTCCTTCTTTATTCACATAATTATCAATTATGCTTTACTTTTGGGCACCAGTGTATGTGCTTCCTTTCATGTAATGTCGCCAATGCCCCGTTGCGATAATACATAAGTACCGTTTATATAACATATAATGCCGCATACTATGTAAGGCTAGGGAGTCGTTTACTTTTCTTAAAATTCTCTAAGCGAACAAAAGGAGAGGGTTCTTACTTTTTCACAATTAACTCTTTTATATTTTCGTAATTTCTTAGTAGACATCAGTAATATTGGCAATTTTCTTACCAATTAACTTCGTTAAAATTTCGGATTTTAATTCTTTTGACACATTTTTGTTCTTAAATGCTCCTTATACTGAATCAAAAAGTAGATGTTATGTTTTGTTTCTTCTTATCTTCTATCTCCAACAAAAGAATAATCTTTTTTTCCCTAATTATTTTCGCTTGCGCTAGTATTTACTCTCTCACTCTCTGGGGTTGATTGGAAGTGGGCTGCATGACAGTAATATTTAAATAAAAAAATAAAACTTCACGAGAAAAAGTGTGCATGAAATTTTTATTTAAAAATCACTTCAGAAAAACGCAGCGAAAGAAATTATAACTTCAAAAAATTTTCTTTGCATCATAATGTATGGATCGTTATTGTAATTTTGCATTATGGTATATCCGACTACCTTATAATCTCGGATTTTGTCAAAAATTGACAAAAATAATTTATAGTTTTTATATTATTTTAAAATGTTATAATTCAATCCTGTTGGCTAATTTATTAAGCTAAAAAAATACAAAGTTTTTCATTTCCCGTTTACTGGCGTAAAACTTACAAATGTGTTGGTAAGAGTGAATGTCATTTCCAACATGTAGTTCCCGACTTTAAAAAAAGTTTTATGCTAAATGCGTTTTTCGGAAAATTTGAAGCTGTGGCAGGGATTGCTGGATAAATGAAGCAGATAGTTAATTAAAATAATTTTATGAATGTCTTGTGTAATGTTAGAATTGTTTTGTCCTAATTTTTTAAAAGATAAATCTCTACATTATTACAAAAAAAGAAAAAAAAAGTGCTCAACTATTTATATAAATGTAACGGAGGTTTTTTTAAGTGATTTCTTAAAATAACTACAAAATGTTCCATTTATTAGTGTAAAAATTTCTTTCTTTCTTATCATTTAGGTAATTTTAAAAAAATTAATAGTAATGCAGATAAATAATTTAAAAAAAAAAAATGAAAATTAGTTCGAGAAAATTTTTTTAGGAGAAGAACCGTTTATGAAACATATAAAATTTCAGCAGTTTTCTTCCCATTTTAAAGCTGAAATAAAAATTTGTAGAATTTTATCTTTTTCCTCGTATAATTTAGTAAACAAATCTGAAAACCGCAAAAATATTTAAATCTCATTTTTTTTTTTTGAAAAAAAAAAAATATTTTGCATGTAGTCAGATTCCAAAAAAATAAACTTTTTGCTACAACAGAAATAAAACTGAGGTTTTGCACATAATTATTTTCAAGCTTTCTTATTTGTGTTCTCTATATTTTCGTTCATTAGCTGGCATCATGGATTGGCTGCAATCATGGGGTAGAATCTTGACTTCAACTTCAATTCTTTAAATAACTGGTTTTGCCAGATTCATTTTGTGTATTCTTAAACTAAAACTTAACTTTAAACTCCTTTATACAAAATGTAACGTTTTTTAGAGGCTTGTTTTGTATTCAAATAGCTACTTCCGGCTGCAAATTCCGGTTTGAAGAAAACTTGCAATCTAGTTAACTTCAAATAGTATATATGTATATCTAATATATTCTTAATACATAGAAACAAAACTCTAACAGATTTAAAAAGCTAAGAAATCATATTTTAATTCAATAAATTTTCAAAAAAATGATATTTTGACTGAAAATGCCAAGATATGATAGTACCGTAGTAAAAAGGATATTATCATCAAAGAACTTAGTGAGAAGAAATTTTGAGGATCACTTATCTTACTGATAAAATCCTCCCCATTTTTTTAACTCTGAGACTTTAGAATTTGGAATTTCCATCCTGAACTGTCTTGATACTAAATAAAAAGGACCATGGGGCATAAAATAGAATAGAGCCCTTATGATGGCTGACAAGGCTTGGAGGGCAAATTGATCAAAAGAATAATATTTGATTTGATCTCAAACGTTATTTTCGAGTCTTATGTGAGCTATTGGTGACGACCTCGTAATTTTGAGCTTGTGTCCCCCAAACTAGTACCTCAATCGTTCAATTTCCACATAACGAGAGTACTTTGACAAGCAGGAATCCCAAAATTCCACAGACTAAATTTAGTGGAATCGGAACTCGAAGCCATGGTTCAACTTGAATATTATCGACTACAAAGTTTAACCCTTTAGCTGGTTTGCCCGTTCACCGTAAGGACTACCGAAAGCTAACCACAACCGGTTTGCCCGTACGCTGTACGGGCACTGGTATTTTATTTCTTTCTATCTTTGTTTTGCATATATCTTTCATTCTTATAGTGAGATTATTAGTACTAATGTGTGTGTGTGTGTGTTTTTAAGAGATGAGCTTGTACATTATACAGAAATGCTTCTCTTCCGGGATTTTCCTTGGGATGAAGGCGGGAATCTTTCATTGAAGGCAGAAATTTAGATTCTTTAAAATATTCGATTAAAGTAAGGCAATGTGCCTTTTGCCGCCTGAGGAGAAATGAAAATGGAAAGAGAATGGAAAAAAGCCGATATTTTGTCTTGGTCCCCATTGAGATGTAAGACTGTGTATTACACCATGCTTTAAATTGTGTGCGCATATATAATTGCACGCACACACACACAAAATCCTCAACCGTTTGAAAAAGAGGTACGAACATGATTTTTTTTTGTAAGTGTGAGAAAAATTCTTTTAAGATATACAAAACATTATTCATAGCATGCAGAGTGTATTTATAAAAACAAACATTTATGGGTTTTGTGTGCCGCAATTAAAAAAAAATAAAAAATAGTGTGAAAATTTTAAAATTGAAAATATTGGGTTGATGCAGAATTATCCGGCGCTTTTTCAACAAATTTTATTCAACAAAATCAGTAAAAATATTTGACAAAATATGTTTAAACGATTATTAGGGAGCGTAGTTACCGTCTACATCAATTACTGCTTCCCATTTGCTTGGCAGATGGTCAATTCCACAAGCGAAGAAGACACGATTCTTTGAGGCGATCCACGATTTGACATAGGACACCAAGTCATCCGATCGTCGATCCCGAGCCTGATCGTCGAAATCCGATATGGCCGCCCTCTTCCTGGCTTATCCTCCAAGCTGGTATCACCTGATTTGAAACGGGCAAACCCCTCCCTACACCGACTTTCGCTGATTGTTTCCCTTGCCAAAAAGTTCGTTGAGAACGCGAAATGACTGTGCTGTTTTCCATCCTTTCTCGAAGTGGTAGAGCATAATATGACGAATATGACTATGGTTTTCGACACGCTTTTTTCTAAAACAATAGAAATGATTATTTTTATACAAAAAATAATAAACAAAACACTACTTTTCACTGATGAAAAACACGCTGATATAAACGCCGGATAATTATGCATCAACCCAATAAAAATAAAATTCTTCCATTTTCGCATTCTTTTAAGTATTATGCTTCGTTATGTGCAGAAACAAATTTGTCTTTTTTGGAACATTTTGGGCAAAAAAATTGACCTCTTAAGGGGTTAAAACCATGACTCTTCGACTACTGAAGCTATTAAAATAAAAATTTAATATTATGAAACTGTATTAAGATCAATTTTATATAAATTTATCAAAATATTTAAACACACTTATTTTATACTTTATCATTAGAATCGAATTTCATATTATCTTGATACAAATGGCGACTCAAACAACACGGTATAGCAAATTTCCGTATATCAGCGATAAAAGTTTATTATACAGACATTTCCGGTTAACCTTAAAAACGCAAACTTTCTTAGAAAAACTACCGGGAGAAAAAAAAAAATGCAACGTCATTAAGTAAATAATTATTTTTCTATTTAACGAGAATACAATGAGTTGTATAACCTTATGCAAATAACGTACGGATGCAGGAAGATAAAGGTGAAAACGTAATCAAAAGAAAAAGAAAGAAGAAAAAATCTTCGGAATACATTAGTTCACTACCTTGATTATGCGGCTTTATTAACGAAAAAACTGGCAATTATCAGATTTCTAGGATAGATAATAAAGGTTGACGCACTGAAGTCACAAAGAAGGCAAGTTGCTTTGTTGTTTGACCTCGATATTCGAAAATTTTCTAAAGTTCGACCACAACACAACTGGACTTAGATTTTATCTTAGGATAAACTGGCAACGAGATTTATAGGGTCGAATATGTATTGAACAGAGAAAGACCGGTTGATTTTTTTTTTGTATGTTTAGATAAATGGAATATGTGACAAAACAGTTTCTTTTTCAAATTCGTCAAATGTAATCTAGTTTAGATCTTTTTCATATTCTGGTGTTTCTGCAGGTAAAAGAACCGGAAGGGAGAAAGAAAGAAAAAATAAATGGCGTTTAGCATAGAAAGCGAAACTGGGCTTCTTAAATGTAATACATGTGATTACTTTTACAGTTTGTTGAGAATGATGTGTCGAAAGATTAGATAAATCTACAGTTCTTACTATGTACGGTTTTTTTTTTTCGTTCAGTTTCCTATAACATAAAAATTCTACTCGTGTATTTAAGATTTCATTTAGTTTGACTCGATTAACATTTTAATATGCTATTCATATTTTAGAATTATCAATAATAATCGCGTCAGAATAGAGTGTATTGTGATAAATGAGTAAAAGTTTCATACGTCTAAATAATCACATTTTCGAAGCTTTTTCTTATTCCGAACGTCGAGTGAAATAATAAAAGATTGCTCTCTAATAGGCAGTGAAAATATATGGACTTTTATTTTCAAATAACATGAGTAGTCCTAGATTTTGTAATAAATGAGATACTCCCGCGTACCTGACTAAAAACTTATGAGTTCTTTTCATTATGCTAACTCTTCTAACCCTTTAAGCGGTCAATTTTTTTTGCCCAAAAATGTTCGATAAAAGGCCCACTTTTTATTGCAAAAACTAAGCATGATTATTAACACATGGTGCGAAAACGGAAGAATTTTATTTTCATTTTAAAGTTTTCACATTGTTTTTTATTTTATCATTATGGAGCCCAAAACCTCCTAAATGTTTGCTTTTCACAAGTACACTCTGCATGCTATGAAGAATGTTTCATAAATCTTAAAAGAACATTTCTCATACTTACAAAAAATTCATATTCGTACTTCTTTTTCAAACGGTTGAAGATTGTGTGTGTGCTTGCATATATATATGCACACACAATTTGAAGCACTAAATCTTACATTGCAATGGTGACAGAGACACTATTGGCTTTTTTTCGATTATCCTTCCGTTTTCGTTTCTTCTCATGCAACAGATTACTCATTGCCTCTCCCAAGCCCTGTTCTTTTCGAATATTTTCAAGATTCTATAAATTCTTGCCTTCAATGAAAAATCCCCTTCTTCACCACAAGGAAATTCACGGATGAAAAGTATTTCAGTACCATGAACAAACAGCATCTCTTGAAAAATTTAGCACTAATAATTGCCCAATAAGAATTAAAAATATGTGCAAATTAAAGAAAGAAAGAAGGAAATGTCAGTACTGTACAGCGTACGGGTAAACTGGTTGTGGCAAGCTTTTGGTAGCCCGTACGGGCAAACTAGTGAAGGGGTTAAATATTTTTTTTTTTATTTTGGGAGAGGCAATAAAAGTATACTTCTCTGTTTG
>BMAO01029133.1:0-20088 GCA_019973975.1 Trichonephila clavata
CCTATAGCTTTATGCTAATATTAGTGATATTAAATAAGATGATTAGTTAATCTATGAATGCAAATGATTGAAGCAGAAATCACACACAATGTCAAACAGCTTCAACTTTAAATAGCACTTAATTATATATTGATGTTCAATGCAAGAAAAACACAGAAATATACTAGAAAAATAGCAATTTTCTGTTGGGTGGGTTAAATAAAAATTTCATCTGAACATGCAAATATTTTAAAGCAATATAAGGAATTTCGTTAATATAAATAATCTAACAGTGCCAAAAAAATTGATGACAATATGTCATCACTTAATTATTGACTGAATAAATTGAAAAACATGTTATATTTGAAATTTAGCCCACAAATGAAGCAATAATGAATACATTAATCACAGCAATAAACATATATGCATTTTTAGAGATCTAAGTACACAACATTTAAGCATAACTTAAAATTAGGGCAAGAACATAATTTAAAAAATTAGGTGGAGTTGGAAACAAACATATCAAGTAAAAACAGAATTAAAAAAAACATTGATACAAACTATAATAATTGCAAAAGCAATAATAATACAAGAGAAAATGTTTAACTATAAATAGGCCAAGAATGTTTAATACATACAGATTTGTCCTTTGTGCACAAAACATATGTTCACAAAGCATATGTCAAAATATATGCTAATCTTATTTTAAATTTTAGAAAAACATATACTTCATTAAAATAAATTTTAAAAATTGAACTATTACCTTAAATTTCCCCCTCTTTTTGTATGCGAGAGGGGATGTTCTTTAATTTAGTATGGCCAGTTGAAACAGTGAGTTTCATTCAGAAGTTATTTTGAAAAAAAGGTTTTGAAGTAATTCTTTATCAATAACGATGAATTAAAAGAAAAATATTCAGAAAAAATCACATTATTAAACAAATTCAGATAATAAAATGAGGTCATATTAATTCAAAATTTTACTTTCGGAAGATACACAAGCGATATCAATAAATGTATGAATTTTAAATAGGAGAACAGAACAAATACAATTAAAACTAAGCACTTCTCTTTGCCTCCCTCACAAAAAAAATTTTTTTTTTTATACAAAATTCATAAAGTGCGCGATTGAATTTATTACACTATAGTATTAGCACAACTTTTATTGAACATCTTCAACTTACAGCAAGCAAATACTTACGAGAAAGAATTAAAATTCAGTCCATAGACGTTTCAGAAACACGTATAATTTACTCAATCAATCTTACGCTAGAGGCTGCTTACTGTCAAAGTAGAATACCGGTTTCATAGTATTTTTCACCTCCAGTGCATAGAATAAGAAATAAACATTAGAAAATCATTTATTGTCGCAAAACTGTCCAATCTGAGACGAGGCAAAAAGCAAGCTTCAAGAGACTTGAAACAGGCTCTAAAGCAGCAACTTGATGAAAAGCTGTCACATTCTCTTTCAGACATATATATACCAAAACATAAACGTCACAAAAACATTATCACGAGGAGATTTCGTTTGCTACGATAATATATCACGTGGTAGTATTATGATGCAACAACAACAGCAACAAAAAGCATTGTTATTGGATACAGTTAATACGTCCATCTTAGATAAAATTAAAAAGGCCTTAAAAAATAACATATTTTAGTGGCATTTCATGATTAAAAAACGAATTTTGATTCTTTTTATAAATAAAGAAGAGAAAAATTTAATTTTTCAGAATTTCATTTATGGTGAATATATTTAATTTGCACTTCTTCTACAAGAAACGCATAAAATGAAAAAAAATCAACTTTTAAACAAGCAATTAATACTTTGCTTCACATTTGAGAAGAGAAAAGAGTACTTACGGTATTATTGCAACAATGCCAAAGATCAAGATAACTCACCAAGTTGGCAAATCCGATTTCGCATGTGTCGTACTCGTTGAATCGGTAAACATGTGCTTCTCTCTCGTTTCATTTTATGTCGTCAATAGGGTGCGATAATATGTAAGTACCGAGAAAAGTGCTAAATAATTACTTTTTTATCAGTTTTTTAGAACTGCATCCAGATTATTAAAAAAATACCACACTCTAAATTGAGAAAAAAATCAAATTTAAAGCAAAACAGCAAGATAGCAAAATAATTAGGTACTTAGCAAGATAGTACAAGAAAAAAAAAGAAAAGAGAGAAAAAGTCACAAAAGAGAGAGAGAGAGAGAGAGAGAGAGAGAGAGAGAAATTAATGAAATTCTAAGAATCTAATTTAAAAAAACAATAATAAATCCAACCTTAATATGACAATGAATATTAAAGTGTATATTAAATCAAATTAATCTTAAACTTATTTCAAATTTTTGATTTAGTAAATTTAAACGGTTAATCATGCTTCAAACCATATCTAATAATTTTATAATATTGTTTATAGCTTTTGTCTTATCTAAATAGTAATTAAGCTTTAAATACTTAATTACTCTTCCAGAATGAAATGTTTATAATGCTAGACTTAAAAAAAGCTTCCTTTTTAAAAAAGTCACTATTTAAATCATCATAGTAATGTAATTATTTATAAATTTCTTGGTCTTTTAAATGATTAATGAGATAATTGCTATTTTTAATCATAGCTGTAGCTTTGAAATAATTTATAAAACGAATCGTAAAAATTTGTCAGAAGTAGTAACGTAAGCATTTAAACCATTAGTAACGCTTAGAAATTTAAGAGAATTTGAAATTTTGTAACTAACAGAAAATTTTGGAGTGAGGAAATTTAACTTGTGATAAATATACAAATATATGTACGAGTATACCTTTAATTTTTTTTTATTTTATAGAAAGATAAAATACGATTATTATAATTTCTTCATTACATAGTTCAGATTTTTGAAATAATTATTGCTTCAGAAATACTTGTTGAATATAATGCTAGAGTAAAATGTATAGATTCCCCATATAAGTTTGGGATAAATCTTATTATTGTTGGATCCCTTCAATATAATCTCGGGAGCTTCTGTTATTTTGTTGAAACAAGAGTCCAAAGAAATGGCGTAGCTAGTCCTGAGTGGGCACCGTATCAAAATTCTTTGGGTAGGAAAATTTTTGAAAAATAAATATAAATCATCGCATTAATAAAACTTATTTGAAAGTGTGTAACATTTTAACACATGTAGGGGTCCCTTTAACTTGGGGGCCCCATATAATTGATACTGCTGTAGCTACGCCCCTGATTCAGTGTGTCTTCATATAGTTCCGATAAATAAAATCTTTATTATTTAGTTATTATAGTTGATCTTCCTCATGATTCTTAAACAAGGACAATTATTTATATAAAAATCATTAACTTGATCTCATTTGGGAGCCCTCCATAGTTTTCTCAATCGATCGAGTACGGGTTTTTATCATACAAAAATTATTTCAAACTGACAAATCACAAAATATGATACATTAGAAATATTTATTCTGAACATGAATGCAAAAAATGGGAAGAGAAAAACATCTAATTCAGTCCTGGATGTCTCCAAAAAAATCTGCGTTGGTTATCAGGACACAAAATAGTTGTTCGAAAGGGGCTTCATCACTAATTACTAAGATTCCAAAAAGACTAAGACATTTGGAGACATACAGACCAACATAAGGATCTTGCGATATTTTCCTTGATGATTGGACACCTCTGCTCGGAAATCATGCCAAATTTATAGTACTAAAATACGTAGACGCAGTCCTATGACTCATTTCATTTCTTTTGTGCCACTTCAGATTTATAAAGATAAAAATATCTCCCCATACAAATCCCGCTTTGCAATGAATTGTTTTTAAATTTGCCGATCACTTTCTTGGCTAGAAAGGAAGCCTGATCTGTTCTCCATAGAACATATTTGAGACTTAATAGGGAAACATCTGAAACTGTACCTTAATGTTGTCATTTTAATCCCATAGTTAGAGATAACTGGAAAATAAATTTAACACTTAATTTTATCTATTCCATGCCACGCCGGGTATCAGTTTATATCCAGGCTACGGGGAAACAATAGCACCTTACTAACTTCATTTCTTTTTAACGATTAAGCTTTTAAATGAATTTCTCTGAAATTATATTCATTTCATTTTTATGCATGTTAATCTCATCCCATCAGATATGTCGCAATTGGGCACTTCCTCTATGGTGCATTGGTTTTTATGTGTTAAGAGTGTATTGCAGCTAAAACATTAAATGAATTTTAATATTTTGGTCGAAATTCTGATTTTCAATCTAATACGATATCCTAACAAATATTTTCATTGTGAAAGCAACCAGAGAAAAAAAAATTAACGCAAGTTTCAAATCTTCAACATTTTAATATTAAATTTACAAACTGGTAGTTCTTTGCTATTGTTTTTTCGAGTGTTTTTAAATTATTGCTGTTACTCAACTTTTTTACTGAGTATTTGTCGTTTATATTTTAAAGCACTAAATTCATGCAAAAAAAAAAAACAACGCTTTTAAATAGAAGGTTAGATATTTTTGAATAGACTAAATATCAGCCTGCTCAAAGGAAAATAAATGATAAGTAAATTCAAATAATTGCAGTTTAATTTCCATTTTTAAAATTAAACTGAAACTAAACTTCATTAAACCTAAAAAAGTTGCAAAATACAGGAAATAAGTATGAAAAAACACCAGTAAAGAATAAGGTATTTGAAGTTTCCCAATCAAAACTGGATGATTACAATTGTTTTATCTATAGAAAGGAAATACATCACGTGCGTATGAATTGTTTTCCAAAGAACTGAATGTTGCACAAAGAAAGAGAGAGTTTTTGTAATTATCAGAGGTGTAAATAATGCGTAAAGTGATATAAATGATATAACAGAAGTGTGATAAAAAGAATATGTTGTTCTTTAATTATATCGTAAATGGGGAAGGAAAAGAAATGTTGATATCTTTCGTTGATTCATTTCTACTATCGACTTATCATTGATAACCTCTTTATATGAAAGCAGCCAGAATTGGTTTATATTCGATAAGGATTGAAAAAATATGCGAGACGTAATAAATACATGGAAGATTGAGATGTAATTATTAAATCATAACTTTCTCTCAGATTTAATCAAATGTTCTAGGAAATGTGTGAGGAATTTAAAAAGATGAATTTCTCTTTCCGTAAAGGTTTCAAAAACATAAACATAGTTGAACAAAGTCACTTTTAGGAAAACCTTTTGCATTATTGATTGACAGATGTTTCAAACTGACTCAACATTGACAAAATTTTAAGAAACTACTTTAAAAATAAAAATTTAAATAGTAATTGTAAGGAATTTTTTTGAAGACAAGCCAGAATGCTGCAAAAATCGTGAGGAAAAACTGCTGAGCCTGAGATTCATAGGTAAAAAGTGGCGAAAACACAAAAATACGTTTACCATACTACGACAATTTCATGAACTTGATTTTCAAATATATGTGCCGAAGACAAAATCGCTATTTATTAGCAAGCAAAAAAAAAAAAAAAAAAAAAAAAAAAAAAAAAAAAAAAAAAAAAAGACAAGAGTGTGGTGGTGCAAAATTAGATTGTAACGAGGTGTTAAGAATTGGAATAAAGTATTTTTAGCGATGAATCAATTATTTTACGTTTCCCTTGTCATGAGGGTATGTGTGTTTGGCGCTGCAAGGAAAAAGTCTCTACTATAGATTACTTGAAACGCTCAATGAGTTTAAAACCTCTATCCAGGGACGTCTTAAGGCATGGGCCAACTGGGACCGGGCCCAGGGCTTCGACATAAGGGGGGCATCGTCTCAGCCTTAATAAGATTATGATTCGAATAATTTCAACGGTCAAATATTGTTGTCGCGGTTGTATTACCCGAAAAACTGGCATTTTCGACGATATGCCAATTGGCTACACGTAATGACTGTAGTTCATATATAAGTATAGGCCTACCACCATACACTATCATTACCCATTCAGTCAAAAGGCGGCTGTCGCTCCAGTCGATTTGTGCGTTTGTAAGTCATACCCATTTTTATTTGCTTCGGGATCTTGTTTGTACGAATATTTGAAAACGTGTGCCATGTATTGTCTACTTTAATGGGTCATAGGTGGGGGTTACATTTGTGTAGGGGCCCGGGGTCTATTTTTGCGTAGAGCCTCAGAGCCTTAAGAAGTCTTAAGACGTCCCTGTCTCTAATGTGATTTAAGGCTGTGTGAGTACTGAGAAAGGGAAAGCTGTGTATTTTGACAGGTAGTGTAGATTTGCAAGTTTTTATGGAGGTACTTATTTTGTGGTTACATCATTAAAAGATCTATCTGAAGATATTTTAATTTTTTTAAATTTTTCAACAAGATTCTACACTCTGCCAACTTTAAAGGTCTCCACTGCTTTGCTTAAAAACAATCAGAGGCAGATTAAGCGGGTGTCGGACCTGGTGGCGGCCAGGGGCCCCCAGAACCATCGAGGGCCCCAAACTTGACATATTCCATTTATAAATTCAACATGCAACAAAAAGATCTGAACCGATATTGCAAACCGTATTTGAGTCGTGTAGCAGACCTAGTCATCATTTTTCTATAAATCTAAATTGTTGCAATCTGTAAAAATTTTTCGCTTGCGCTTTTTTTTCTTTTTGCCTAAATTTTATTTCAAACGAATTAATACTTTTTAAGTCACAAGTCAAACAAGTTCGGTTTTAGTCCACAGCCGAGTTTAATTACTCTCGGGTACATTTTACACTGATGGAAAAAAAAATCCCAACACCAAGAAAAAACGCACCCTATAGAGCACGATGGGTTACAACAGGGAATGAGGAAGCACGTTATAATATTGAAAGATATTTATAAATCGCAGTACAACAGTTTTAATCGATAGATTGACGTACAAGTTTGCTGTCAGGATATGTGAATTAACCTCAAGAGGGCTCCTACAATCAAAGAAATTGCTAGTGCGAGACAATAACTGTAGGTGCAGACCCAGTGTATCTAGGTGGCAGAAAGAGTGTTTGCAGGCACTGACCTGGCTTTCTTCTATATATATAATCAATATACAGTCATCACTGCAGTGGAGTAACATACATCCCTCAACCCCCACATCGTGGAGAGGGGGCAGAATTCTAAGATCCCAAAGCCTGAATGACATCAACTATGGCTTGGGGCCCGAAACCTGACTTTGCAGGAGGCTCCTAATATTCTCCGTTACGCCACTGTATCACTGGCACCACGCACCAAGAGAGAAACAGCTTTAATCGGAGATTACTAAACATTGCCACTCCACTCTCCAATGATCTCTAACGTGACATCACTGAAATCACAGATGTCAATGATTTAGAGCTAATGGTTTGAACGCTACAGAGCGCCTGGCTGAGAGTTATTTTTCAAACGACTGATTTTTGTTACAGTTCACCGTGTCATTCTGGTGCCGGAACAAGCTGTAATTTCTGCTGTAGATGCACAACGTTCTCCAACCATGTGGTAAATACTGCGGTCTTCTCTGTCAGGGGAGATCCGTGCGAGGTTGAACCATAGTTTTCGGAAGATAGTGCCTTCAAGGGTCACTGCGATCAAAAATCAGGAACAGTGGATATTTGCTTCTGAGTCTTTCTGTAATATCGTGGAAAGAAACCCCCTATTTTTTTAGCTCAAAAATACTACCTCGTTCAAACTCAGATAGATGTTGATAAGGTCTTCTTCGTCATCTTTAAATCATTTTGAACTAATATCAACTCACTACGTCAAATCTCAACGATAAATAACACTCACGAACTTTATAGTGCGTACTTAAAGTACACTTGATTATCATCCTCCAAGTGGCGCAACTAGGGCTACACTTATGCGACTAACGAGAAATTTGAACACTGGCGGAGCTAGATCTGAGTGGGCCCTGTATCCAAACTCTTTCGGGGCCTTTTTTTAGATATAAGAGCGCTATTAGTAGGACCATAATTACACATGTTGGAGCCCTGCGACTCGGGGCCCCGTATCAATGATGCATCTGAAGTGGTGGTAACTACGCTTCTGAATTTGAATTACAGTCATCTTCCAGATGCATAAAACACCTACCAAATTTCGTCGATATTACATAAATTCTTCTTTGTGTTGGGATTTTATTTTCCATCAGTGTATTTTACTAATGAAATGAAATGAAATAAAATGATGTTACGTGATAAAAGATATTTCTAGTTCAAAGCAAATTATTTCGTTAGTTGAATTTAGGGCTTAATAGCAAGATAAAGATAATAAAAGTCGTTTTGGCTGAAATCCGTGATACGAATGAGGGAAAAAAACCGCAACACACTGAAAAGCCGCTTCCCTTTTGAAACATATGGGGAAAATAGGAAATTTCCTTAATGACCATCTTTGGGAATACCATACTTTAGGAAATAAATGCTACTAGCAAATCATTGCAATACGCTGAGTTTTAATAATTAAAAAGGATCTAACCTACAAAAATCTCTAGAAAATTATATTCAAAATTTCAGAAATGAATTTGGAAGGATAGAACAAGGAGCAACTGATTTATTTGGGCTCTCGTTTGAAGAGGAAGCTAGACAAGCTCGGCGGCAGTAAAAGAAAAAAATATTATTGGGGTAAGTAAAGAAGTCGGTTCCGAAATTTTGAAAAAAGGGAAAATTTTATAGTGAATTCATTTAATATCATATGCGATAGGGCAAGGGCAGAACTCTCCCCAAGAACTGAGATTTATCAAACTGTTATAGAACATTTCACTGTATTTTTGACGAGATATTAGCCTGAAATTAAAAAGAAAGCTACACAAAAATTAAAGGAAACTTATAAAGACGATTATGAATCTTTTAATTTTGACGATATGAATTAGAACAAGAAATGAAAAGAAAGCAAAGATACAAGGAAAAACCCCGCTAAAAATTTATCGAATTGCAATAGAAATCCTAATGTAGAAATACTTTAAAAATATTTTTAACATTACCGATATCAAATGCACATCAGTGAAAGATATTTTTCAATTTTAAAACGCGTTAAAAATAATTTAAGAAGTACTATGGGAGAAAAGTCAAATTAAACAATATGGCCATATTATATATAGAACAAAATATTTTGGACGAAATAAATATGGTAAAAATGATTAATGAATTTGCCAAAAGAAATCAAGTTGTATAGTAAGACTGTAAGCTGAGTAAGGCTTTTAATTTTTTTATATACAGTTAAGATTTTTCTTAAGCCGTTTGTGACGGGTGCTTACAAGTTTCACTAACCTTCTCAAATATACTCTTTAAATGTTTTATTTATTTCAACCAATCTCCACCGGGAGCCAAAAGCGTGATTTATGCAAATGAGATATTTTATATAAGTTTGGGTTTAGCGAGTTATAAAAATGAAATGAAAAGGGGAAATGAAATGAAGAGAAAGGAATGAATTGAGAGAGAACTTTTTCTAGTGGAAACATAGTCGTCGTGAGTAATGTCTATTGTAAAGTGTAGATAAAATTAGTTCGGGAAAGAACTGAGAGATAGCTGACACTGAAGCCGCCCATTAAAAGAATCCAGATATTGAAGAAGCAGCTAGACGAACCTGCCATAACAAAAGGTATCAGGTTAGTTTGACTTACCCAAATCTATATATATAAAGGAGAAAAGCGACTCACTGACTGACTGACTGACTGACTGACTAATCACGAAATCTCTGGAACTATTCAACCTACAGACTTGAAATTTGGTAGACATGTTCCTTTATAAGAGTAGACATCAGCTAAGAAAGGATTTTCCGAAATTTGAAACGCAAGGGGCGTTACGGGGGGTTAAGGGCTTTAATAATAATTGTTTCCATGTTTAAACTACTTGATGTACAATCTTGAAATTGGGTAAGCGGATTCCTTTCAGAGAGTAGAGATCCGCTACAAAATGAGTTTGCTGAAAATCGACGCCAAGTGGCGTTGCAGGGGCTTAGGGGGGGGTTATAGATAATTATTTCCATTTTTAAACTATGTGACGCACTGTCTTTAAATTTGATATATAGATTCCTTTCGTAGAATAATGATCAGTTACAAAACGGGTTATGTGAAAACAGACTTCTAAGTGGCGTTGCGGGGGATTAAGGGGCGTAATAGATAAATATATCCGTTTTTAAACTACTTCACCTACCTGCTTGAAAATTGGTAGGTAAGTTTCTTTCCTGGAGTAAATATCCGCTACAAAATGGGTTTTGGGAAAATTGACCCCCAAGGGGTGTTGCGGGGGCGGGGGTTTTAAGGGGCGTTATAAATTCCTATTTTTAAGTTATTAGACGTACAGTCTTGAAACTTAGTAAGCAGATTCCTCTCATAGGGTAGAGATACTCTAAAAATGGGTTTCATGAAAATTGCCCCAAAGTGGCGTTGAGGGGACTTAAGGGGCGTTATAGATAATTATTTCCATTTTTAAACTATTAGACGCACAGTCTTTAAATTTGATATATAGATTTCTTTCGTAGAATAATGATCAGTTACAAAACGGGTTTTGTGAAAACAGACTTCTAAGTGGCGTTGCGGGGGATTAAGGGGCGTAATAGATAAATATATCCGTTTTTAAACTACTTCACCTACCTGCTTGAAAATTGGTAGGTAAGTTTCTTTCCTGGAGTAAATATCCGCTACAAAATGGGTTTTGGGAAAATTGACCCCCAAGGGGTGTTGCGGGGGCGGGGGGTTTAAGGGGCGTTATAAATTCCTATTTTTAAGTTATTAGACGTACAGTCTTGAAACTTAGTAAGCAGATTCCTCTCATAGGGTAGAGATATGCTAAAAATGGGTTTCGTGAAAATTTCCCCCAAGTGGCGTTGAGGAGACTTAAGGGGCGTTATAGATAATTATTCCATTTTTAAACTATTAGACGCACAGTCTTTATATTTGATAAAGAGATTTCTTTCATAGAGTAGAGATCAGCTATAAGAAGGTTTTGTGAAAACAGACCTCCAAGTGGCGTTGCAGGGGAATAAGTGGCGTAAGAGATAAATATTTTCGTTTTTAAACTATTTGACCTACCTGCTTGAAAATTGGTAGGAATGTTTCTTTCATGGAGTAAATATCCTCTACAAAACGGGTTTGGAGAAAATTGACCCCAAGGGGTGTTATAATATAAATAAGGGCAGATATAAATAATTATTTTTTTTTAAACTATTAGACTCACAGTCTTGAAATTTGGTTAGCAGATTCCTCTCATAGAATAGAAATACACTGCAAAATGTGTTTTGTGAAAATCGACCCTAGGTGGTGTTGCGGGGTTCAAGGGCGTTATTATAATTTTTTTGCATTTTTAATTAATTGGACGCACAGTCTTCAATTTTGCTAAGCAGATTCTTTTCATAGAGTTCAATTCCCTACAAAATGGTTTTGTGAAAACAGACCCAGAAGTGGCGTTGCGGGGCTCAAGTGGCGTTATAGACAATTATCCCTATTTTTAAACTGTTAGACGTACAGTCTTGAAATTTGATAAGCAGATTCCTTTCGTAAAGTAGAGAACCGCTACAAAATGGGTTTCGCGAATATCAACTACCAAGTTTAATTTCGGGAGATTAAGAGGCGTAATCGATAAATATTTCCATTTTTAAACTACTTGATCATCCTGCTTGAAAATTGGTAGGCATGTTCCTTTCATGAAATAGAGTTCCTCTAACAAAGAGTAAAATGAAAATTGACCCCAAAGATGTTTGCGAGGGGTCAAGAGGAGTTACAGAAAAAAATTCCTGTTTTTAATTGTTAGACCCATATACTTGAAATTTGTTAAGCATGTTTCTTTTGTTGAATAGGGATCCACTAAGAATAAATTTTAAGCAAATCAAGTTCTGGGGTGTTGCAGGGGGTTACTGGGACGTATTGACAAAAAAAATTACTTTTTTCGAGCTACAAGGACTATAATAATGAAATTTGGTTTGCATTTTTCTTTTGTTGAATTGAAATCAGCTAAGAGCGGTAATTTTGGAAAACGGCTCTCAACGGGATTACGGGGATATTTATAGTAAAACGTTTGCTTTTTTCTGTTAGATTTAGACTTGAAATTTGGCTTGCATGTTCAATTTACGGAGTAGAGATCCACCGAAAATTGGTTTTGCGGGAATCCACTTGGTTTTTGAGTTACGAAAGAGCAAACATCATTCTATACTTCAATTTCAGAGATTTTTAGAAAATACAAATTAGATGAGGTCTGCCCTTTTGTTTTATCAACAGGTGACAGTTACAGGTATAAGTATAATTTTCAATTCAATCGAATTCTTAATGCTAGGACTTAGATATCAATAATTTATACACATATATATAAGCAGTAAAAATTTATAAAACATCATGAAATACCCAGCGAAGCGGGCGGGTAACAGCTAGTTAAGTATAAGTGTGTAGCTATAATTGTACGCGTCGACCGCCGTAGACTCAGTTAAGATTCCGTCGTTCATGATTATTGAATCCTTCTCATACTCCACTGTGTTTTATTGTTCTTAAAATTTGAATAGTATTTGTGTAATCTCTTAATTAAGAAAAGTCAATAAATAAGATTGATTTATTAAATAAGTAGTAATTTATTATGAATTCAACACATCTAAATTCAGGCGATAACCGAAGGGGAGTTGATAATCATAGAGGTAGTGATAGGCTACGACACGTTGAGTTTTATTATTAGCAATACATTTTATTTTGAGAATTTAAAGTATAAGAGTCTCTCACTGTTTTAGTTTTTCGACTCTTGAGCCGATGGGCCTCAAACCTCTTACCGCCAGGGGCCCCCAACTACCTTAATCCGCCTCTGAAAACAATAAAACCAAACTGTACTGTTCCCTTTATCAACCTATTTTCCCGATTAAAAACCTATTAATAATAAGTGAGGTTTACAGAAAAAAAGAACACACCTCCAGGATTAGCTCCAAAGGACATGAATATACTCATGGGAAACATGAATTGGGTAACTATCAGCAAAAGATAACTGCAAGAACATTAGAACATAGTACTACAAATTGTATGTGTGATGCTATCAATGCCAAAGGAGATACTACTAAATCTAACAACGCACAACGTATTTCGTTTAAATGAAGTGCACTGTTTTATGCATGTTATTCCAATTTTCTTTCGAGGCACGATGACAATTATTCTAATCTTAAAAAAATTTCACTATAAAACAATTTTGCAAAATGATACTAATTTTTTTTAAAGTTTCACAGATCTACAAAATATGTGGATGTATACAGCTCTAAAATTCTCTAGAACTTATTTGTACAGAAAAAAATCGCAGATCTCAAATTACTTTATGCTATTTCCAAGCTTAGTTTGAATTATGCAAGAAACAAACTTTTGAAACGAATGTAAATAGTTCATTTTTTTGCAAAAGGGAATGTTTTTATAGAAGAGGAAAAAAATAGCTTGATTATATACGTGGAATCTTTTTAGGTAGATTTATATAAGTCCGAATAAATTTAGATCTATTTCAATTAATATCTCGAAGATGAGGAAGTATTAATTAAAAGATATTTTCTAAAAACAGTCAAAGAATAAAATTCCTGAGCATATTTTCTAATTAATTTTAAGACGTTTAAGTCAAAAAACATACCGAAACTATTAATTTTCATCATTCAGTGTTTGAATGTCATACAATTATATTTAACTTAATAACAATAACATTTTAATTGAAAAAATAATTTTATACCTGTAATCCCATTTTTAAGGATACTGTAATATTAAATTCCTAATTATTTCACTTATAAAACACTTTAGCTTACAATATATTTTTTTGGTGCATCTAATGAGAAAAAAAGTACTGATTATTAATCTGATAGATACTTTTTTAATCTGATAGATTAAAAAACATATTTTAATATTTTACTTTTTTACATATACACATACTTTCTTATAATGTTAAACCATAAAGATTTTTAAAAAAAATGTGCTGTAAAATAAATATAACATAAAAATAAAGCTATCGAAACCCTACTGTTTGAACTAAATCATTATACAATTACTGACTGCCTTCAAAATGTATTTAATTATTTACATATTATCGATAACACTGGATGTGTGTAAAATTTGTAACATGGCGAGAATGTGTGAATGTTTGTTATCATATTTGCTGTTAACATTTTATCATATGACTAAGCGAATAGTATTTACATTCCCATGAGTGAGGGACTGAGTTAATATTAACGTCGCATTACTCAGCTTCTCGAGGGCTTTTGGTGACAGACCTCGTAATTTTGAACCATGGCCAAGTGACGTGGACGACATCTGAGCTGGAACCCCCTTCTCCTAATTATCACACCACACAAAGGACGTTTGAGCTCTCGACAGATTTAACGTATATCGCTCCTCTACATGGGCGGGTCTTCAGTAGTCCTAGACTCGAACTCATGACACTCCGCAGCCACGAGTCTGTTACCTTGACCACTAGGCTACCGCGGCCACTTTAGTACATTCCCATACTCTACCCAGGATCAATCCTAGGGTGTCAGTCGCCCACGTGCAAAGACCTAATGCCTCTCTAGAGAATTTTTCGTATTTTAAATGATACAACGTTGACGTTATAAACTCATCTACCAGAAAAAGTGTGTAAAAAGTAAAAAATTAATCTATATATATATATATATATAAAGGAGAAAAGCGACTCACTCACTGACTGACTGACTCATCACAATATCTCCGAAACTATTTAACCTACAGACTTCAAATTTGGTAGGCATGTTTCTTTCATGGAGTAGAAATCCACTAAAAACGGAATTTGCGAAATTCAAACCGCAAGGGGCGTTACGGTGGTTTGAGGGGCATTATGAAAAATTATTTCCACTTTTAAACTTGGCGTTCTATCTTGAAATTTGCTAAGAAGATTCCTTTCATAGAGTAGAGATCCGCTACAAAATGAATTTGGTGAAACTCGACCCCCAAGTGGCGTTGCAGGGGCGTTATACAATTTCCATTTTTAAATTATTAGATGCACAGTCTTTAAATTTGATAAACAGATTCCTTTCATAGAGATTAGCTACAAAATAGGTTTTGTAAAAATAGCCCTCCTAGTGGCGTTGCGGGGGATTAAGGGGGTGTAATAGATAAATTCCCTTTTTAAACTACTTGGCCTACTGCTTGAAAAATGGTAGGCATGCTTCTTTCATGGAGTAAATATTAGCTACAAAATGGGTTTTCGGAAAATTGATCCCCAAGGGGTGTTGTGGGAGTTAAGGGGTGTTATAAATAATTATTCATATTTTTAAACTAATAGGCGTGCAGTCTTGAAATTTGGTAAGCAGATTCCTCTCATAGGGTAGAGATCTGCTACAAAAGAGGTTTCGTGAAAATCGACCCCCAAGTGGCGTTGCAGGGCTCAAGGGGCGTAATAGATATCCCCCCCCCCATTTTTAATCTATTAGACGCATAGTCTTCAAATTTGGTCAGCAGATCCTTTTCGTAGAGAAGAGAACAACTATATACAAAATGGGATTCGTGGGTTTCATTTCGCTGGATTAAGGGGTGTAATCGATAAATATTTCCGTTTTCAAACTATTAGATCTACCTGCTTGAAAATTGGTAGGCATGTTCTTTTCATGGAATAGATTTGCTCTAACAAAGAGTAAAATGAAAATTGACCCTAAGGAGGTTTGCAAGGAGTCAAGGGGAGTTATAGAAACAATTGACATGAAAATTATCCATATCAGAAGAATTATCCGTTTATACGCTTTTTTCTTAAATCACGGTTCCGAACGTAGTCGGATACCTTAAATATTCTTTACATTATGAAATATTTAGAAATATTCATAAGCTCTTTTATCATGAAAAAATGTTTAGTTAAAAATTACTTAGAAAGAATATGTATGCTAATTTTTAATATAAACTATACTATAATATATATATTAAATAGATTTTACATAGAGGTAACTATCTTTCAACATTTGGAAAGCCAAATGTTTAAAAATGATCCTTTTACTTCATCGGGAAAAAAAATCAAGCATTATTATAGGTACTGAACTTTATATCATGTCTAAAAAGTGACTAAAACTACCATCAATTGTTACAAAAAGATTTTATTAGCTAAGAAAAATAGATAAGAAAAGACGAGTTATTTTTTTTCAATAGTCTAGTTACTTTTTTTTACATTATTAAAGAAATTTACTACAGAATTCTGTAAACTACAAAATCTGTTCTTTCTTTCATTTTTTTTAAAAAAAAATATTAACACGTAAAAAGCGACATCTGGCTCCTTTAAAAAAATTCCAAAATGATGAACTCAAATTTTGTCAAGGAAATTGGACCATCAAGAAGAAAAATGATTCGTCAACAGCTTCTAACAAGACGTCGAAAATTATCGTTTGAAAATAACGAACGACGAAAGCGAGACCTGACAGCGGATACGAGTCCTGTGAAAATATATGCAAAGAGAACACAGCAGCGTAACAGCAGGAGAACAACCGCTTCACTCGAGTTACTCGATTAAGATAACGATGAAAATCGAAGACAATGATTAATGGCTGTCAGCTTTGCTAATAACAAAGAGATGACACTGCAGGCTGAGCCTCCATCTCTCCAGCTGGCAGGATTCAGTTGATCGATAGGTGTATGTCGAAGAGCGATTTCACTATGATTTAACGACTATCGGATTTTCTTTGATAGTTGATGACCAAACATAGCCAGAAGAGAAGAAGATATCTCGGATAAATGCTTCAGGCCATTTTGTTCGAAAAATGAATCAGGATAATTTATAGTGACCGCCTAGCATGGATCACGTGGAACGAACTGATTAGTAGAGCCAGACAGATATTGTTAAAAGGTTATCGTAAAATGGTTCAGGAAGAATTCTTTTCAAGTAAGAGACATAATGACAAATGACATTTATTATCTACAGAATCTGTAAAAAAAATGAAAAGGTAGCCTAAAGAATTGTTGGATAACCATTTAAAAATGATTCTTTAATGAGGTGTATTTTTCTTCTTTATTGATAAGTCAAACGAATCTTAAGCAAATTTTAATTACCCATAGCGAAACAAAAATGTATGAAAAAACTTACATTTTATCAAAAAATATTTAAATCGATTTCTTTAACAACAACAATAAAAATTATCCATAAGATATTGAAGAATTATTTTATTGTTATTCTGAACAAAAACGAAGAATATAATTTTTTTTTCTGTGAAAAATCCTATTAATATTTGCTGTTTTTTTTATTAACAATATAATATGATTAGATAGATAGAATTCAAGTTTTTATACAGAATCGTATTTTACCAAAAATAACTGCTAATGAGTTATATTTTTTAATTAAAAAAATTATTATTAAACTTATTTATGTAATAAGATATATTCTATAGAAATTAAATTAATCAAAATGTAATGAGGATTTGATTAAAATTGCATTTGTTACAACAAAAATGAGGTTTTCCACAAATAATTAATTATAAAATTCGTTTTATGTGATATAATTTCTTTTTGGTTTTGGAAGATTGATGAAATTTTCCCCACGCTTAATTCATTGAAATTCTGAATTTATTTGTACTATTTTTGAAATATTGCTAGAAGAATTACAGACATGAGAAATATTTTGAGATTTCTGTATATCATGTTCAATTTATTTTTGAATATACTAGTTCCGAATATAGTTAGGGAGAGCTGATCTTCTATACAACAGTTATGAATCTGTTACTCAAGCAAATGAATTAACACGGCTTGAAAGTATTGATTATTTAAATTCTTGAATTTCTAAAAGATAAAAAAAAACTTTAGTTATATCACATTTGAAAAATCAACTTAAAAAAATACATCATGATGACAAAATTGTATAAAATGATGCTTATATAAAATGTGAAATAGGCACAAAAATGGAAGAAAAAGAAATATTGGATTTTTATTATACTCGAAAAAGTTAATAATCAACAGAAAAAATATTTTTTAGCTGATTCAAGGGAATAATCTATATATATATACTAGCTGTTACCCGCCCGCTTCGCGCGCTGGGTATTTCATGATGTTTTATAAATTTTTACTGTTTATATATACGTATAAATTATTGTTATCTAAGTCCTAGCATTAAGAATTCGATTGAATTGAAAAATATACTTATACCTGTAACTGTCACCTGTTGATAAAAAAAAGGGGCAGAACTCGTCTAATTTGTATTTTCTAAAAATCTCTAAAATTGAAGCATAGAATGATGTTTCCTCTTTCGTAACTCAAAAACCAAGTGGATTCCCGCAAAACCAATTTTCGGTGGATCTCTACTCCGTAAATTGAACATGCAAGCCAAATTTCAAGTCTAAATCTAACAGAAAAAAACAAAAGTTTTACTATCAATATCCCCGTAATCCCGTTGAGAGCCGTTTTCCAAAATTACCGCTCTTAGCTGATTTCAATTCAACAGAAGAAAAATACAAACCAATTTCATTATTATAGTCCTTGTAGCTCGAAAAAAGTAATTTTTTTTGTCAATACGTCCCAGTAACCCCCTGCAACCCCCAGAACTTGATTTGCTTAAAATTTATTCTTAGTGGATCCCTATTCAACAAAAGAAACATGCTTAACAAATTTCAAGTATATGGGTCTAACAATTAAAAACAGGAATTTTTTTCTGTAACTCCTCTTGACCCCTCGTAAACATCTTTGGGGTCAATTTTCATTTTACTCTTTGTTAGAGGAACTCTATTTCATGAAAGGAACATGCCTACCAATTTTCAAGCAGGATGATCAAGTAGTTTAAAAATGGAAATATTTATCGATTACGCCTCTTAATCTCCCGAAATTAAACTTAGTAGTTGATATTCGCGAAACCCATTTTGTAGCGGTTCTCTACTTTACGAAAGGAATCTGCTTATCAAATTTCAAGACTGTACGTCTAACAGTTTAAAAATGGGGAGAATTGTCTATAACGCCACTTGAGCCCCCGCAACGCCACTTCTGGGTCTGTTTTCACAAAACCCATTTTGTAGGGGAATTGCACTCTATGAAAGGAATCTGCTTAGCAAAATTTGAAGACTGTGCGTCCAATTAATTAAAAATGCAAAAAAATTATCGATAACGCTCCTTGAACCCCGCAACACCACCTAGGGGTCGATTTTCACAAAACACATTTTGCAGTGTATTTCTATCCTATGAGAGGAATCTGCTAACCAAATTTCAAGACTGTGAGTCTAATAGTTTAAAAAAAGAAATAATTATTTATATCTGCCCTTAACCCCCCGCAACACCCCTTGGGGTCAATTTTCTCCAAACCCGTTTTTTAGCGGATATTTACTCCATGAAAGAAACATTCCTACCAATTTTCAAGCAGGTAGGTCAAATAGTTTAAAAACGAAAATATTTATCTCTTACGCCACTTATACCCCTGCAACGCCACTTAGAGGTCTGTTTTCACAAATCCTTCTTATAGCTGATCTCTACTCTATGAAAGAAATCTCTTTATCAAATATAAAGACTGTGCGTCTAATAGTTTAAAAATGGAAATAATTATCTATAACGCCCCTTAGACCCTTAACGCCACTTGGAGGCAATTTTCACGAAACCCATTTTTAGCGTATTTCTATCCTATGAGAGGAATCTGTTTACTAAGTTTCAAGACTGTAAGTCTAATAACTTAAAAATAGGAATTTATAACGCCCCTTAAACCCCCCGCCCCGCAACACCGCTTGGGGTCAATTTTCCCAAAACCCATTTTGTAGCGGATATTTACTCCAGGAAAGAAACTTACCTACCAATTTTCAAGCAGGTAGGTGAAGTAGTTTAAAAACGGATATATTTATCTATTACGCCCCTTAATTCCCCGCAACGCCATTTAGAAGTCTGTTTTCACAAAACCCGTTTTGTAACTGATCATTATTCTACGAAAGGAATCTATATATCAAATTTAAAGACTGCGTCAAATAGTTTAAAAATGGAAATAATTATCTATAACGCCCCTAAGCCCTGCAACGCCACTTGGGGGTCGATTTTAGCAAACTCATTTTGTAGCGGATCTCTACTCTCTGAAAGGAATCCGCTTACCCAATTTCAAGATTGTACATCAAGTAGTTTAAACATGGAAACAATTATTATTAAAGCCCTTAACCCCCCGTAACGCCCCTTGCGTTTCGAATTTCGGAAAATCCTTTCTTAGCTGATGTCTACTCTATCAAAGGAACATGTCTACCAAATTTCAAGTCTGTAGGTTGAACAGTTCCAGAGATTTCGTGATTAGTCAGTCAGTCAGTCGCTTTT
>BMAO01029134.1:0-16342 GCA_019973975.1 Trichonephila clavata
TTTTTCTTTCCCTGTTTTCACCTCCCAAGTCACTTGCACCCATACATTCCTAAATAAAAAATTACAATGCCTTGTATTATATATATATATACAAATCATCTTGTCAATATTTTTTTCAAATTTTTATTAAATGGATTGTAATGGGTAAGAATGCTAGAATGCTGAAGTCTCGAAACATGAATGTTGATTATGTATTAATCCTATAATAGTTCAATGTATTTACTGATTTGATATGTAATCTTGTTTACAAACAACATTTATCATATTTCATAGCAATTAATATGACTGATTTGCCAAAGTTGAAAAAAACACAATAGGGAAATCAATAATTTAGGGAAAAATTACTTAAAATATATTCAATGCATTGATATTTTATTTCCAATATACAAAATCAAAATTTATGATATTCTTCCAGCTATTTTCTTAAGACTAAGTCTGAATTCCTCCCCATTCTCTAACCTTTCTTTACATGTTATATTTCGATAAAATCTGTATAATGACAAAATTTCATTATCTACAAATACATGATCAATAGATTAGATCACAACCCTTTAGGGAAAAAAGAAAGTTTCTTTCTCCTATTCCACGACGTATTAAGAAAACAATGAAAAAAAAGTAATTCTATCGACTATAGTATAATTTTACAAATCGGATAACACATCTTCTGAATTGAGTCCCTTCCACTCCAAAGTAAGTAGAAAAAAAAAGGTTTACGACACACATAATCCCCGGATGATAGGAAAAAAGGTCCGTTAATGAAAGAAGGCGTTGAGCATGGATGATAAGAAATAATCCTATTATCTAACAATCCGTGAATGCCATTCCGTTATTATTAAACAGCAATCAGGCTACCATAAAGAAAGAAAGCTCGTAATGTTAATGAATAAACACCACCTATGAATCTCCTCCCAAAATCTGAAATAGGATCTCAAGATTATTTATGCTTTCTTTCGCCAGCAAAAGGGATGAGTCGGCATTAATTAGCATGGAAAACGGAAGCCACCGCTTTCTAGCAGAAGCTAAGATGGCCTATGCAAACAGATACGGGAATAAAGTTTCTTGGGCTGTTATGGAAATCGATGGGTGGATAAAACCACATCTTCAGCTTTGCTACATGATGCATGTACGCCCTTAATTTAAAAATCTATCTTGGGCTAGAATGTGTCTTGGTAAGGATAGCATAATTAATTACGACTGTTTATTAAAGTTTCGAATACGGAGTCTTAGAGTTTCGGTTAGTATTTTTCATGAAGGAAAGATTAGAAGAATTCGTGTTTCTTCGTAATGATATATTTTATAAGTTTTAAATTGAAGATGTTGAAAGAATTCTTAGTTATGTGTAGTAATAGACAAGATTAATTTAATCTTGAAATTTGCATCTGCTATGGATCTTCATCTAAATGAATTTCCAAATGCGTAATTCCAATTTTTTTTAATATGAAGGAAAGAATATCTCTTATATATACATGTATTTTAATTTTTATTTTATAACTGATTTATTAAGTCCTTTTTCTATACTTGCTTACATATTTTTACTTACGAAAAGTATGTGTATTTAAAAAATATGGAATAATTCGCCACACTCTTCAAGTTTACTTTGAAAAAATTTAAATCCTCTTTATAAATATAAAACAAGTTTAATGCTTATTATTTATATGCAGTAGTCTACACCGGGGGTTGGCAACCTGCGACTCTTTAGATGTGAAGCTGCGGCTCTTTAGTTCCATACGCAAATATTAGTTATTTTATCAAAAAAATAACCATTTAAAAATCGTTCTGAGTTGATTTACGAGGATTAGGCACCATTTTTATCTCTCAGCCACTTTTACTCGCTTTTCACCGCACCCCTCCTCCGTGACACGCGTCTTCAATGTCATCAGTCCGTCGGAGACTCTCGAATGACGCCGTTGTCGACTGTTTCCATTCAAAACCAACAAAACCACTCTAGCATTCATAGTAAATCCTCTCAACACGAATAGTAATGAAATCCACATTGAGCTATTTGGAATTGATACTTGATCTCAAGAAATGCTATTGATCGATTTAAAAAGTAAAGCTTTGTGGAATGGAAAATTTACAGAGTTGAGAAGTAAGTTGGAAGAGTTGGAGGTCAGAATTGTATGTACGTAACACAACAAGAGTGGACAGCTTTAAAAGACATGCCACGACTTCAGGCACTTATACTCGACGCATGGCATATAAGTGCCTGAGAGGGGAGTTTAGGAGAGGGAAGTGCCGGCTGGGTGTCGTCCACGTCACTTGACCATGTTTTAAAATTACGCGGACGTCCCAAAGCCCTCGTAGCTGAACAGTGGGACGTTAATATTCACTCACTCACTCATTTATTCAACGCATGGAGTAGTCTTCTAGATTGCTGCAGTGAGGTGAAGAAGTTGGCATTTGGAATGCTGACTATCTTCAGATCGACATATTCGTACGAGCAAGCGTTCTCTTGCATGAATATAATTAAACTTACAAATGAAAATTTAAAGTAGTGTTTAAAACTTGAAACAACAAAATATGAGCCAAATTTATGCAACTTTCTAAAACCATGCAAAGCCAACGCTCCATTGAATTTGTTTGTTCAAATGTATGTTATTATTTTTTTTTATTTTTAAGTACAAGTTACATTGTTTAATAAAATTTAAATTTACTAGAATAACCATAGAAAGCCATCACTCCAAAAAATTTATTTGCTCAATTGTTATTTATTGAAGTACAAGTTAGTGTTGTAGTAAATGTTAATTGTTTTAATTTTTTACTTAAATAATAAGTAATTATCTATTAATGTCATATACATATTATCTAATTTGTTGAGAAAAACACTACTTATATATGCATAAATAGATATTTTTTCTTATAAATAAATAGATTAGTTTTTTTTATCATAAACTTTATTTATGCAAGCATTATTTATTTTTGGCAAGAAAAAATTTAGTGGCTAATTTAAAAACTGAAATTTTTTAAATTGTAATTTTTGGCTCTTCTGTCTCAAAAGGTGCTGACTAGTTTACACGGATCTCTCTTAAGGAGCGGGGGGGGGGGTACAATTCGACAAAATCCGGAATCAATAGGTAATTTTAATGCAAAAAAAATTTTAAAGTATGTGGTTTTGGGTGGGAGGTGAACCCCTAAGTCCCACCCTGGTGTATGCCACTGCCTATGTGTATCTATATTTGTTTTTACTCAAATGCAACCTTAGTGCAATATTTTATATTTGATTGAAAGTAACTATAGCTTGATATACAGTTTGTATTGATCCCAAATTAGAATTATAGTCAAAAATTTTTTTGCTTTATAGATAATAAGAATTCACTTTAAGCAAAAACATAAAAATTAATAAATAAACTTAAATAATAATGGGCTATACGGATGTTTTTTAATTGTTTAAATGTACATTTAAAAAAAATCATCAAATATAACACTTTAATTTACAAAATGATTATATCGCGTTTAATTTAAATTCGTTATTGTGAGATGTTTATTATATGTTGTGATATAAAGAAATTTTATCTTATTAATCGCAATGCATTTATATGATGGAAAATAATATAATTTTACTAACTTTAAATATATGTAAATGATGCATTTATTTTAAACATTCTCATAAAATCTGAAAACAGAAATGTATAATTCCATTAATATTATCTAGCGTATTGCTCTTTATAATTCTGACTTATTTACATTTAACAAATATTCTGTATTGCGAAGAAAAACGTGATGAAAAATGATAAAGTCAAGATAATTGTTTTGCTTAGTCATTCAGCTACGAAGGCTATATTTATTTAAGACGTTGTGATATAACGTATTCGAAATAGAAAATTTACATTTTTGGAATTACAGCTTAGAATTCCTTTGGATTTAAAGAAACTTGATCTTCCATAATAAATCAGAGATTTGAAATTCAAATAAAATTAACTTTTTACTCCAACGCATTTGCAAAGGATTTAGATTTTTGTTAGAAAATATTTAATGTTTAAAATATGCGCTGTTTGAATTTCCTGTTAAAATGATACGTATGCTCTGGTTTAGAAAGGAGTAGGCGTAAGTAGTATTTCAAAATATTTCTTCTTAAGTTATCAGTTACAACATTTCCAGACCTTAAGGTATAAGTATTTAAATTTAATCAATTTCTTATGACGTCTGTTATAAAAACTATTTTAAAGAGCTTATTCTAAATTTAACTAAAAATAAGGATAATGGGAAATAATATAGGCTTTTGGTATATTTAATGCATATACAAAATTTAAAGTAAAACGAGTTTTTAGATGCGGAATATGAAAAGAACAAAGATTAAAAAATATATAGTTAGATAAATAAGTAAAAATTAATTTTAATCACATGTTATAAAGTAATTATTGTCATTGTACTTGTTCCTTTAAATTTTATACTTGGATAACAGTCAGAAACCTGCTAATTTCCACCTTTTCCACTTACGTATAACTCTTTTTATTATTAACCTTCTGTTGTTCATGTTAAAGATAAGGAGGGAAATGTTTAGATGAATTTGCTAATCCTCTATTCATTAAGACTGTGGGCATTGGAATGTGTAAAAATGATATTATCCCATGGGTAATTAAAGATAACTAGTTGATGCTTGTAAATTTCTTAATATCGCTCATAGTGAGGTCAATGGTTCTGGGATCTAAATCTTAACATTTATTATTAAGAAGACTGGCTTCAGACGACTAATGGTTTATAAATTATGTGCTGTAATATAATTGTTTAGCTCTTTCAACATCGGTGGATGAAGAAGATAACCAGGTTTTCCTTATCATTGTGTTGAAGCAAGGACTACAAAATGTACTACGAGGCGCATACGCCTTTACAATTAAGAATTGTTTGCAATACAGCCTCTTGTGTGAGCCCCTCGTAATTGAGGGCTCAGAAATACATGTGCTTGTTTGGTAAGACAGCACAATATCTAGATCAAGCAGCATTTGACTTTTGCTCTCGTCACAGACTATTCCCAGTTTGTTCATGAAAGTGATTTAAGTTGTATGTGTGTTCTGATGTAGGAAAAACAAGGTACTAGATATTATAAATTTTAAGTGATTAAACAGAAAAAAGATAACTGGTTTAAGGTGGAATCTATCGGGTCTTGTTTTATTGAATTTACAGTGATCCACAGAAGAATTTTGAATCGCAATATATGCGTTTCCTTTGCTTATTGATAAATCCTATAGAATGATTCTTCTAATGACTTCACAGAGATAGTCTTGTTGATGAATTGCTTGCAAAACAAGGTGGTGGACAAATAAAAGTATCAGCTCTATCTTTGTACCTTAATCTGACGGTTTATATTTGGGATACCATAACAGACCAGTAGCTTTTTTGTGTACTCTAGAAAAGTAAGTGCTCTGAAACTACCAAGCTAATTTTAAAATCCACTAATTAAACTGTTGTTACAGATAGTTCTCAGAGTCTTAAGTGCATTACAAGTAGTATTGATTTTATCAAAACCTATATATATATAGAGAGAGAGAGAGAGATCGGAAGAGATAAATTTTCTCCAAATTCTTTGAATAAATTTATAAAATATTATAGTAAATGCCAATTTTTATAAAAAAATGATTAATCTAACTTAATATTAAAATTATGTAAAATATCATTACTAGCTTTGTGAAGCAAGTTTCGTTAAAATTTCCTTCTTCATTTAATTTGCATATGTTTGTTACGAAAGACTGATTGTTCCTCAACATTTGGGTAGTGGTGTATTTTGAAAAAGTAGCCAAATGCTTAGTTATCTGAGACAGTTTGCGCATTTTTCTCCAAACTTTAAGTATTTTTTTTACATTTTTCCAAGAACCTTAATTTGAGAAATGAAGAGTTTGTTTTTAAATATGTTTAAATGTATACAATTAATATGAATTAGTGTATACCCAAAAATATAAACGGAAGAAATTTGTACTTTTTAAAGTAGTACACGTAAAGTTTCAAATTTATAAAATATTTGAAAATACTGCATGATGATTTTAATAATAAATTACAAATTTATGTTAAATATAGTATTCTTCTTTCTAAATTTTACTTGCATCATACCTAGTTAAATTGATGTATCTAAAATTTATACTATGAATAATATCCTACTTATAGTTTTGTTAAATTATAGTTAAAAGTTAAGGCTCTTAATTTTAATATTATGTTTCCAATTAACTAAAAAACCTGTGTTTAAATACAGCCTTAAGTCTTCTATAGAAAATTCCAGATATTTTTATTTAGAAGATTCTAGATTAGATCATTTGAAACTTCTCTTAAATGGCATGGTATTCAGAATTTTCATTTCAGAATTATTACTTTTCTGATTTTTTGAATTAAAGAAAAAAGAAAAAAGAAAATAAATCATCGATCTTAAATGAGGGCATTATTCGAAAATAATAATTCAGTATGCTATAACTCTTCATATCTATAAAAATAAAATACAGAGGACAACATATGAAGAAAAAGCTTTTTGACTTCGTCACTTCTGAGTGTATTGACTTCCATTTTTTTATATATATATAAAGATCAATTTCTTTGAACTGTATGCCCCGGAGACAACGTTTATCCAGACTTTTGTTGTGTTAAGGCTTTCAGAAATATCTTTACCAAAGAAAAATTACAAGGGTTGACAACAATTGAAAAATGCTCTTCAAATGATAAAACAAAAATATATCACTTGGGTATCACAATAAATGGATGACCACATTAAACATGTTTGTTTTTACACTATGGTGAACTAATCTAGAAAAAAAAGAACTTCACAAAAAGTACATCTGTAAATAAATAGAAAAATAATTATTAGATGCCTATTCAAAATTTCAAAATAGTAGCACAGATTAATATATATGACAAAGTAAAGGTATACATATGTAATCTGGAAAAAGTTGTAATATTTTATAAATAATGTCATACAAATATATATAAATATTGCTTTTACATGTGTTTAACAATAGGCTATTTTAAAGAATATTTGTTTTAAAAGGAATCATTTGAAAACATTTATTTTAATTAAATCATTACTAATTGAACTTTTCTTAAATGAATAAATATTCATTAATTTAAGGTTGTGTATAATTTTTAATTTAATTGTTTCTTTTTATTTTGATTTAATAAATATTGTTTTGATAATTAAAATCGTTTACTATTTGAAGTAAGTAATATAAATAACATTGTACCCAGTTTAAATGTGGTTTCATTTTTAATTTAATATATGTTCAATTTGCATTAATTTCTATAGAACTAAAAATTATAACTGTATTATTAATTATTGCATTAAGTTTATTTAATATTTACAAACTAAGACTTTATCCACACCTATGTCATTTCAATAATGAATTGTTAAATACGCTGTTACATGCAGACTGATATCATTTCATGAAAAAACTGCATTCATATTACATAGAATTAAGCATAATTTTGGATATTTTAGCGGCATAATTTAGAGAAATCTTATATTATTTATTTTTGTACAGAAGTGCATTTAGATCTCTATACATGTTCTGTAATATTAAGTAGAATATAAACATAACACATTACGTAAAATAAAATGATTAACACCACCATTATAAAATGCATTCCGTAAAATTAAGCAAAACATTAATCAATGAATAATTTTTACAAATATACTACTCTGTTTTCAACAAAATTTATTTCAAACAATTCGTCGTTTATTCAATGTATTTTATCATTCCTAAATAAACGAAAACTTCTGAAAGTCTGGTTTTCGTATGAAACTAAAGAATTTCTCTTAAATTTGTTTTAAAATTAAATACATCGAACTAAATTACTTATTAAAAAAACGAAAAATAAACAATATCTAATACTATATAGAGATACAGTATTAGCTATTGAAATTGAATTTCTTAAAACTATTATTAAATCCAATTTTAAAGAATGATGCAAAAGTATATTAAGTTTACTCTCAACAACTCTGTAAAAGAATTTTTAATTTTAAATTTTGTTTGGAAGTTACATCCTGCGAATTTAATTTGATTTTCTCTCTTAAAAAATTTTAATTTAATTTTTAAAACTTAATATGCATATATTCGCATTAAATTAATTTCGTTATTCAAGGTTCTCCACCGAGTTTTTCACATTTTACGATAATTTTATTAAGTATTTTCGAAGAAATTGATTGAATTTGTTCACAACTGTAAAGAAATATTCATTAAAAAATTTTAAAATAATGTATATTCACGTTTCAATATTTTGATGAAGTACCCTTTAGAAGAAAATTCCAACCAGTGCTTTACAATAAGCAAAAAATTTACCTTTCTCACTTTGAAATAAGCGTTAATTAATGTCTTGAGATTTCGATTAATTTTTGCAGTAAAAGTTAAATCAAATTTTAAAAAAAAAACATTTTAATAAAAATATTATATTTTACTAATTACATTTATAATTATTTCTTTAATCACGCTGTATCATTCATATTTTCACGTCGTGTTACAAATTCATTGAAAAATGTACTTAGAATCAAAAATTTAGAAATACTTCTCTCTTAAACTTAGACTCGTCCTTCCAGTATTTTCACTGACGAAACAAATTGGATTTACTGATAAAAGCTTTCTTTTGGCTGGAAGCGCAAGATAACGCTGTGTTTCACATTCCCAGACGGATCTATGTCCACAGGGAATTTGGTTGAAAATTGCATGACTGTGGGCACCTAAAAGATAGGTTTCGATAACTAAAAAACAGTAATAGGCTTTCTATATCATCTTTTTGCACAAAAAAAAAATACGAAAACAAAAATTGAAGTGCCCCAAAAAAACAATCAACTCGAAATTGTTTTTGCATATCCACACATACCAAGTTAACAAATTATTACATTTCAAGAGCTTAAAGAATGTAAACTTATTGCAGATTGCTCTTCACAAAAAGCATTCATTGTTTGAAATAGAAATAACAAACGGTTCATCTTTATCTTGTTGTTGGTAGTGTATTTCTCTGGATATGCAACCTGTAATTCTAGTCAGCCTTGTTCAACTGAATTCAAATGATTAATCAATGACTTCTAGCACAGTTGTGTAGTTAGGATTCTTGAAACTGGATTGTCAAATGAGCAGTAGTTTGACATACATGTGCAAAAAAAAAAAAAAAAAAAAAAAAACAAAAAAAAAAAAAAAAAAAAAAAAAAAAAAAAAAAAAAAAAAAAAAAAAAAAACAAAATGAAAAAAAATTATGACAAAAACATCCGTCTTTAGTAATATATCTGACTGCTAGCATTCACAGCGCTCCATGCTGAGAATGATGTCATGAGTTTGATCATGTGCATTCGTCTGCAGCCAATCGAAGCTGAATCGTACTGTGTAAGGTACATGCAAGCGTCTGTAAAAATAACATCTCGATGAATTAATCAATGCGACAATCATAGTTAATATTATTCTTAAGATTTCATACTTGCATATATTGCATGTCGTCCATGAAAAAAGCACATAGCCTCTAAAAGAGCACATATAAGAAAATCGTACAATAACGGTTGACTGACTGCGTCGAAGTGTGAAGGTCTGTACGATACAAGATGATGCCTCCCCAAACACCCCACCTCCAACCTCCCTTCAATGATGTTCAGGATGATCGCCCCCCTCTCTCTAGATGAGTATGCAATAGATCGCTACTCAACTGATCTGCTCTCATCTGTAAAGATACTCTCCCCTTCATGTCTCTCCTCCGTTTCCCCCCAGGACGCCTCCGTCACTTAGAATACACACCTACACGTCGTGCAAACAACCCACCGTGCATTTCTGCCACGTAAAACCGATATCGTGTCATGTTTGTTTTTTTTTTTTTTTTTTTTTTTTTTTTTTTTTTTTTATTGTTTTTTTTTTTTTCGTACGATGCTTGATTCGACTCTCGCCACTTTCACTGCACTTTTTTTTTTCGTGTATGTCGTTCAGTTTTTTTTTTTAGCACTCTTTTTTTCTTTTTTCTTTGATACTAATCTTACACATCTTTTATACATTTTTCTTGTATTGCTTTGTTCATTCTTATTTGTTGTCTTTCTTGTTGTTTTTTGCTGATGCTAATTTTTGATTCGTTTATTTTTGCACACCATGTATATTGTGTGGACACAGGTATGTAAGAATACTGGTTAAAATTATTACTATAATGAACTTAAGAGTGGAAAATATTTGGAAAGAAAAGGCGCATTAATTTGAAATAAGACGTGCTGATTGTTTGACAGATCCGAACTCTCCCAACATGATTATCTGCTATCGAACTTGCTACATTTTCTCTTAAACACCTGCAGTGCATTGAAAAAACCCAGGGCTTTTGGATGTAAGAAGAATTGCACTCACAAAGCATTTTATACGTCAAACTTTAACCCTTAAATTGCTGCGAATGGTGTTTTAGCCAACCAATCATAGCTACCAGTAGGCTGTCAACGCTTTGTGTCCATTGATATACAATGTAACAATTTTAGAGAAGGTAGCCATCCGGTCCATATGTGCAGAGGTCAAGGTAATCGACTCCTATCAGTTTTTTTTTCTTTTTGCAGACGTATACACCCATCATTTCTAGTGTTATTGAGTAGAGTTATATTTATGATAGTGTATCACACCGCAAGAAGTCAGCTCGTGTGTGAACACCGTAACAGTAGAAAGGCTGAAACTTAGTACATATCTACATTGCCCAAAAGTAGTCAAAGTGACTGCATTTTGAAAGAAGTAACTGAGAATGTAAAGAAATTTGTTTAAAATTAGTTTTTAATATTTTTATATTAATTACAGTCATATAACTAGTTATTAGTAAATATTAACAATAAAAAATTTACTTCACTTGTAAAAAGATATATTCTAAAAAATTCTAAGAATTTGTGTCATTATATACGTAACTGTTCTTCTTATTGAAATTAAAAAGCAGTCAAAGTGATTGCCTTGGGAAATCTAGTGTCAAATAGTTAAACAATAATTAGATTGCATCATACTACCTATTGCATTACATATCTCACTATGCATTCCCAGTGCCATTTTCGATCAAGATAATGCCACTTACAATATAGTTTGCATATCTATATGTTTTCATATCATACGTAGACAGCAAGGTCACTAAACTTTCGCAATCAAATATGTATGTGTATATCGTAAGCCAACAAATTTTAGAATACATTTCCAAATTATATTAAGATAAATTCTCAAACTAAACTCATCTTGACGTATGCATATATTAATCCCGTCAGAAAAAGTAACTATTTAAATATTTTAACTTGTAACGTAACGATTTTAATTGGTAGCCAATTACAGGTCTTAATACCTTGAATTTTTCATAATTTACTTATTTATATAATTGCCTTGCAAATTTTGAATTTAATCATTAGAGTCATTTTCATCAAAATGTTTCATTTTCTTTTCCAAAAAAGTTATATTTGAATATTGCATATTATTTCTAATTGACTCGAAAGGGAACACATGATGTGATGTGAGCTAGCAAATGGTTAGCGTTAACATTATTGTGTATATATCTATATTTCAGCATTGTAGTTGTGTTGAATGATACTCTTGCACAAGACATCTTAATTAGAATGAATATGTTTAGTAAAAATCCTATTTTTAGGTAATAGGATATTTTTTTCTCTACTCATCGCCATATAAGCTAGAAATAGCACGCGAGCCTGATATTTATTTATTAAAAATATATTCATAGTTTTTAAATACAAGATTTTTTAAAGTGCCTTTTGTTTCTGTTATAATTTGTGAGTGTGTGTGAAATTGTTTCATACTTATTCATCAAAAATGAAATTTAAGTACTTTTTATTTCTACAAGTTTAAAATATATAATTCTCTGAAAAATAACAAATACAAAAAACGAACTTTTTTTAATGAAAATCTTAGATTTTTTAACGATCTGATAAAATGCAATACTGTTGTAAAGCGATTTGAAAAATGTTCCATTGGGAAATGAGAAACACATCTTTTACATACGCTTAGGATAGTCACAGAACATAATGGAAAAGGAGTCAGTAAATGATTTATAACATTACATTGTCGCTGAGCTTGCGGATTTTCTTTGATGAATTGGTTCCCCGGAACAATAGTTTCAGGATTATGGGAAAGCAATTTGAGTTAGAAACTACGGACTGTTTACTGAAACATTTTAATGTACAATGTTACTAAATTAGACCGTAACTGACAAATTGAGATAAGAGCTAATTGAATTTCACAACTCAGTTTCAGATGTTTTTGTGCACATTGTTTTTAAGTTATTCAACTAAAATATTTAACATATTTTATTTTTTTTGCATGTATGTATGTATTCATATATGTAGAGAACTATCGTTACTTTGAAAGTAATTGTAATGATATAAATAGAAACAATGTTATGTTGAAGTAGGAATTGATGAATTGATTACAGCACATTTTAATAAAAGCATTTAGATTCAAACCAATATTGCATTAACCAATGATTCTACTCTTATGAATCAGTAGTAAGACTCCTTTTTTACATTGCAATAAGGAAGCCATCTTATATATAATAAATATGTGTGAAAAAATATGTAGGATGGACGTCGTTGACGAAAATATATTTGAAACTAGGAATAGAAATACATACTCAAAATATTTTGCCTTTTGAAAAGCAGTTGAAACATGGACAATATTGTAGAAAACACGTTATATTTGAGTTTTCTTAGATTCAGCAAAGCAGTTTGAACTGTTGTTATCAGACAAAGCTATACAGTCAGATTTTGTAAGGGAAGTAGATACTGAATGGACAGTTCCGTTTCAAAATAAACTGCTGCAATTCAAAATCTCCGTAGTGTGATTTGCCTCGGAACTCAGAAAAGAATATATTGAAAGATGTAATTCTTTTTTCTGCACGAAAAAAAGATTTATATTCCCAATAGGAAATGCTTTTCATTGAAAAAATTCTCGAGAACATCAAATATTGAAGTTTCCTAAAAAAAGCATGATATGTACAGTGAGCGGAATAAAACTCTATGTGAAAGTCTCAATATTCTCATTTTCTAAGTTATGCAAAACCGGGGGGAAAACTTTGAATGAACAAAATTTATTCGGTGAGTGAGTATGTCACTCAATGATCATTTACACACAATGATAGAATAAAAATATATATATAAATAATTTAAAGTATTATATGTGCAGAATAAAAAAAGATAATAGGTTTTCAAGATGTTTACGTACTTAATGCTCACCTTAATTTGTTAATTATATTCAGCTACAATCACTATATCTAATAATATAATACATGCAAAATTAAGTAAAAAAATTGTAATAGTTCATTACCTAAAAAATAGAGAAATGTTTCAAAATTATGTATTAAAAATAGCGTAAGAGTTTGCTAAATATGTATGTATATTTTGAAAGATTTACAAAAAATAGCACTTGTAAAAATGTGGGAGATGGCACGAGTGCCCAAGCGTGTGCAATATTCGTAATTCACATAATTTACCTGCCACATGCAGATAAAACAACCTTTTCAGGATTTAATCATACATTATAATTATTAATTTTTAATATTTATATAATGTAATAAATTCCTTTATGAATTTTTGTTCACGTTTTCTGACGTAAAGGTTATAGGTATTGTCAAAATATTTTTGTGTTGAAATGCATAAATTTTAATTGAATTAAGCTTTCGATGAAACTATTTATGTAATTGATGAGCAATTAACAATTTTAATTATTACAGCTAAATATTCTAAATCTTTATTCTCTTTTCGGAAGAATGTCAAACAATAAATTGTATAGATCCGGTATTTTATGTTAAAATTTGTACGATTATTATGTTTTTTTTTATAATTAGATTTTTAAAAAATGAAACATAAATAAACTTTTGAAATAATATCATAGAAAATATTACACATTAAAATAATTACTAACATGAACTATTAAATTAAATATTAAGTTCACATCAAATTAATTCTTTTTTTAAAAAAAAATTTCTTAATACAAATACTAAAATAAGTAATATTTGTATACACACTTATTGAATCAATATTATTTATAGTTTTTAGCTAAATGATTATAAACAGAGTTGTTTTTATAAATCATGAAAATTGTATATGTTTTAAGTTATAAATTGCATTGTTATAAGTTAGATACAGCATTGATCTCTTTTAGTTTGAAAAAAAAATGTTTTTGAACCATAAAATCTATAAAATAATATAGTCAATGAACAAAAAGAAACTCTGAAAAATATAAATTAAATCACGACTTGCAGATCCCTAAGCCTAACAATATTTTGTGCAATGTTGATTTTCATCCATTCTTTGAGAAAATAAAAGATTCATTACTCACTGATTATATTGCATTTTATAAAGACTTATCTAAATATCATATTAGTAACATTTAAAAATGTGCTTTATTCAATATTCATAATTATAATGTAAGGATAATTAAATTAGATCAAACAAAATCCCCTACTTACCACTTAACTTTTATTTTCCGTAGTATAGTCAAGTCTCAAATTAAAAACACGCAATTATTTCTCAGAACAGATATTCCAAACAAAACACTTTTAATCCTAGATCATTATTTTTTATAGCTTCCATCTTCACTCAAACTCTCTCTCCTCCAATAGGAGCAGAGTTATCTGGCGTTCCTGCTCCCAGAGCAGACATTTCCCGAAGTTCGTCTTCTTGCTCTTCTCCCACCCCGAGAGGCTGCAACCCGATTGGTCGGCGACCGTTTCACCCAAAACACTTCATAAACCCCCGATTTTCGGGCAACCGCACTCCGAGTGCCGACTCCAACTAGACGGGCAACCCTCTAGCCACTTTTTCACCCACCAGACAAGTCCCTCAAGCAAACGCACTCGGGCCCCCGATGCGCCCAGTGTTGTACACAGCTGTTCATTTTTTAGAACCCCCATACTTATGAGCTTTTTAAAGCACCTAATTTCTCTAGTTTTATATTTCATCCAAAGCACTTCTATATTACTAAATGCATAATTTTAAATTTTTTAACCTAAAGTTTTGCAACCGTTTAATACTTTATCGCAGTACTGGGCTAATGTGAAGCTACAGAAAAGCTAAAACTCAGATTCCCAATGATAGGAGGTGATATTTCCACACGGAAACAGGTACTCAGGAACCCATTCTACGTATAGCCCCCATATGTCACCCTTCACTTTCAAATCGAAATCATAACTAAAATGAGTTATTTAACAGTTATGGACGTAAGTATTCCGCCCAATTAAAATCTTCACTTGGCGTCCGTTTTCTCTCAACGACAGACGTGTTGATTGCTCGCAGAATAAAACTTTTTTTACAAGAACTTTATGTTGATTTGAAATACTATAGCTTAAAGTCAACAGGATGTCCCTGGGATTTCGAAATTTTAATTTAAATATATCCTTAAAAGCAAAAACATTTAAAAAACGAAAAAAAAAAACGGAAGGGAAGTTTGTTTTGTCATCGAGAAGTAAATACTAGGAGTGATAATAAACTTCTTTCTAGAAATAAGTAGTTCTTATAACACGTACAAAATAGAAAATTGTTTAGTGTGTGGAATAGTGTATACGTTGTATATAAACCGTTTTAATATTATTAATCATTTCCTTTTATTAGTGTATTTTATTGTGTTCCACGGTGTATTTCATCTGTGTAATATTTTATGAAACAGTATTGGATTTTACAACGACGACGCCGCCAGAGAAGAGTTTAATACAAATTTTTTATCTTAGTATTTGTATGATGTCATGTATTTTTTATCCCAACAATGTTATTGTTTGGTGCAATATTTTCCAACATATACACAAAATAGATCAATTATATGCTGGCAATAATACCAATCTAATGTTAAGAAAGAATACGAGGAAACCATGCAGCTCCTGTTTAGAAAGCCTATTCGATAGAAAACGTTAGTTTACATTTTCTGTGTAAGGAGTTTCCTTTTTATCAGTTGTATTTTAGATGTATTATTACTTGTTAATTGTTATAATTCCTTTTAATTTATTTATTTTGATTTTATTATTCATATTACTTAAATATTACCTACTGTCTGTAATATGCGTTTATATATGATGCTATGTATTGCTTTTCAACATTTCAGAAGGGATTAAAGATTATTCTAAAAAAACCCGAAGGAGATCAATCGCAATAGTGTAATTATTTGAGCAATCTATATTTTTCTAACAAGGGTGTGTAAGGTATATCAATAAGTATCCTTTGTTAAGCTAATTTTAAAATATAAACTCTTTAATTATTCTTTTTGCAATGCATTAATGTTAAATAATTTTTTAGAAAAAAATTGTTCATACATCTCTCTCTCACTCTTATATATATAATCAAAATTCTCTACTAAGATAGATGAATAATCAATAATCAGCAAAACTGGAAAAAAAAACGAAATTGCAAAATAAACCAGACATAAGATTCTAAAAAGGATATATTAGAAATTAT
>BMAO01029135.1:0-12244 GCA_019973975.1 Trichonephila clavata
AAAGAAGAATCATTTTTCGCCGTACATCTTAAGTTAAAGTAACGTGACAATGTAGAAATAAGTTTTTGAGAGTAATATGACCTTTATAATATGACCTTTATATCCCAGATTTTAATACTTAAAAAATAAAAGAATACTTAATAACGATTTATTTAAATAAGTCTTTACAAAAATGTAAGCATTGATATAATTTTTAACACATAATCAAATTAGATAATATCAATAAAATAAAACGAAGTAATTTAACTATACAAATGGAAACTTGAAAGAGTTCTAATCGGTTTGGTGGTAACACTGATAACATATAGAGGAGGAGTCATGAGTTTAAGAATTGATTTTATTTAGCCAGTTAACTGTGATTAACGAGTATACCCGTCGTGGAGAAGTTACAGGCTAATGTGTCACGACGAGTTTCACGTCATACGTAAAAGTGGTGACCATTTGGCTATTTAAATTGTAATCCTACAGAAAAACAAAACATATTCTTAAATTTCGAGATATTTACAATATTTGGAGGGTAGTTCAGAGTCCAAAAAAATAAATAAATAAAGTAATTTATCAAATGCCTGGACATAGATCATCAGGTCATTAGGCAACGAGCTCTCCAATATTTCTTCCCAATGCAGTCCAAACTCTTAAGTGCAGAGCACACGTCTAGATGAGAAACGTCCATGATTTGTCCAGAAGCACAAAAACACAAAAAGGGAGTCAGATTAAAAAGAAACAAATGATCTCAAAAGCACAGTCATGTCCAGTCAAATAATCTAAACTCAGCCACGGCAGCAGTACAAGGAGAGTCTGAGACACAGTCAGGTTTTATTATCACCATCCATGATTTATTTTTGGCAGCACTGGCAGCAGCATCGTGGAAGCATTTTTTTATAAATCTTATTAATTTCAAATAATAATAAAATAATAAAGTAATTTAAGATGAACTCATGTGCTCTTGACTCCTCCGGCTGAAACAACGTATAAGTTCATTCTTTATATGCAATGATATTGTTATTTAGATGTTAGCCTAAAAGAATCAAAGACAAAAATCGGAAAGTTGACTACAGTTTCTTTAGGTATGGTCAGTCATGGGACAAATGCACGGCGCTGAGCCCATTGGTAGCACCTGGCCTGAAGTTACCTAGCTTTCGAGTGGTGTAAATGCCTGTTGTTTGAAGTTAGCACCAATGAGCTGATATTAGAGTAATGACCCAATGTCATGCTGCCTAAAGAATAGTTATTTTATTGGAATGGGAAAGGCAAGGATGTTTTCTGGAAAGAGGACTGTGATCAACCTTAAAGAACCTTTTCCAAAAACTTCCTTAGCTTCCTTAGTAATAAAATTCGTAATTTTAACAAAAAAAAAAGATACCCATCTCTTTTCATCTAATATTTTAACAGCGACATCCTACTACGATTGACGACTATACTCGTCCTCTCTCAATTTCCGTGACACACATAGTTGCGCGTTCTCAAACGGGGACGCCAAGGTTAATCGGTTGAAACATACTGAGAAAAAAAATAATACAACCACTTTAAATTGTGGCCATGGTAGCTAGTAGTCATGGTCATAAACTTGTGACCTGCATAGATCGAATCCTGAAGCCACTAAGAACTCACTATGTAGGAGGCTGAAGCACGTTAAATTTATTGAAGCTAATGAGTGGTGGGAAGTTTGAAGAGAGAGGTATCAGCTCATGTGACGCTACGTCACCTGAGCTGGTACCAAGGTTCGAAATTACGAGGTCCGTTCCTAATAGTTTTCGAATGGCTGCGGGTGTGGCGTTAATAATACTAAAAAATCAATGAACTGTGTTGAATCTGTGTCTTCAAAACTGAGACAGTAGTCTCTCATCTTTCATGATATGTGTATTATTTCATTGTTCACTAATATATCAGTCATTCAACTTTCTTGTTGAATTTTGCTTTATTGAGTTTCTGTTTAGAATTTTTTCATTGCTTACATATATATATTTATATTTTTTATATATAATATATGTCCCTGAATATATATGTCCCCCCCTAATATTTCCCTGTTTATGTTCTATTTTAATATATAAATTTTTTCAATATATATATATATATATATATATATATTACAAGGGGTGATCAAATGAAAAGGTACGAAACGACATAAAAATGAAATAGTTAAATATGTGCATATTTCCGCCAAGGGAGAATGTAGCGTTACATCTCGGGATGCCATTGGAGACTCTGACTGGATCGAGCAAAGGCTCTTATAAAAAGTGGCGTCCAAATGATGCGAGCACAGAATTACTCGAGCACAGAAAAAAGCATAACTCCGATGTGTACTGTGAGACACTCCGACGCCTACGCCAGGTCCATCAAGAAACAAAAGACCGGGGCTGCTCACGGAGGGTGTGGTTCTGCTCCATGATAAACGCGCGTCCACACGTCTCCAGGTCACACAAATGGAACTGGACCAAGTTCCAATGGAGACGGTGGACCATCCGTCCTACAGTCCGGACATGTCACCCTGCGATTTCCATGTGTTTGGTCCATGAAAAACACTGGGAAAGGCTTCACTCGGATGACTACTCAGGCACTGTAAAGACTGGGTCTCGTCCATCCAGGAATTCTGGGAACAAGAATCCTGCGGCTTGTTATCATGGGATCGTTGTGCTCAGGCCTATGGTTATATTTTGAATAGTCTATATTTGTACCCACCGTGTGTTCGTCCTTTCATTTGATACCCTTTATATATATATATATATATATATATATATATATATATTTGTGTGTGTGTGTGTGTGTGTGTGTGTGTGTGTGTGTGTGTGTGTGTGGTGTGTGTAATGGTCCTGAACCAGGTAATGGTCAGGACTTACAGTAAATAATAATTGATTGTTAGCTAACCTGCATAACCGGATATAATTGTAGCCATCTGTTCTTAGAAATTAAAACCTTAACTTATTTTAATTATTCGTCATGTAGTAACCTCGTACGATGTTTATCCACCTATCACAAGATCCGTTCCCGAGGTCATATGAGTTTTGGAACTTCCGGTCTGTGTTTCATATAGAAACTGATATTTTCTGTAAAATTTTCCCACTTCTTATCCTTATCATGCAAAACACGTGTGAGTATTATTTGTGCTTTTGTCGTCCATATTTTATTTGTGTTTGTGTTGTGGGGGTGCTGGCCTAATCGGCATCTCTCTCTCTCCGTTATGAGCGTCTCTAGGTGTTGGGGGAAACAAAGCATCACCAACAAACTCCATAATAACAATTAGTTTTATTTATCCTTTGAACACACACTTAAACAATCACAAGTGAAACTACAAGAGGAAACCTAGGCGTGATATCTAAAGCGTTGTCTATTCTTCATACCCAACTCTATGTACACCCGACTACGTGAAATAGATAAGGAGGACAAGCGCTAATGAACCGATAGCTAATTCTAATTCTACTATCTTAAATCTTCAATCTAATAATTTAATCTGAGCAATTACTTCCTTAGCTCGTGCTTGGTGTGAATGAAATATTCCAATATTCGCACTTACGTAACAGCTTTCCGGCTCCTTCCTATCTTACACCTACAAAACCCCCTAGACTTTGTAGTCAAACTAATTTACTATCACGTGTTCTTCTTGAAAGGCTGTGAAGTAATGTGAATGATAGCCCCAAAGTTTCCCCAAGAGGATTAGTAGGAAAAATGTCTCGAATAGACCCGTCACAGTGTTTGCTTGTGGGTTTAAATCTACAAAAAATTGGATTATCATCAACAAAAGGATGCCTCATCCATACAACCATAACAGCATCAATCAGTTCATATGATCATCAGTACAGAAATCCTTACCTTTCCAGTACACGAGGTATGTATTATGTTTCTTGTGATACAATTATTGTTTTATTAATTAATGTTCAACACATTAAGAATAACTTTCGACTGTATTAGTTTTGCCTGTTCTATGAAAACTCACGAATAAACTAATATTTCTTTCAATGCATTTCTTTAACGAACTTTCTAATGTTTCATTAATTTTATATTTACAAAAAAAATAATAAAATTTAATCAGTTGTTGATTTTTTAAAAAATCATTTTATTTTAAATTAGTACTTTAGTTTACAGTTTGCGACGGCTCTATCCGCGATCTTCTCACTAATAATCCTCTTGGGGTATTTTTGGACATTAAAAATTATTTTACTATAAAACTTCTTCCCGAAGAAGAGAACGTGAACATGCAAATTTTGACTACTATATAATGTCTAGGCTCTCAGGTTAGAGAGAGAGAGAGATAGGATAGACTTCTCTAGGGTAGCAGTGATTAATCAACTTGAATGTGAGGCTTGGATATTTAGTAATTGATAGTTGTATTACTTAAGGTGACGATCTGTCATTTGAGATTGAACCTAGATTAGATAGCTAAGAAATCATAGCTATTTAATAAAGTAAGTGCACTAAAGTGTTTAAAGTCTTCTCATATCTCGCGTACCTCGTTAAATGTCCTCATATTTATTAATTGGTTGCATCTCTTAGCTTTGGTTGATCAAACTTGTGTTGTGGTTTGTGCTGTAAATAAATTAAGTGATTTAGAACATGGCTAGTCTTCCTTCCCTGTCTTCCACACCTTTAGGCGTGCAGGCAAGACCTTTACAAGTTGTTAAATATTTAAGTAATATTTTTGTGATTTGAAATCTATTGGATGGATATCAGGCTTATTGGAGGCCGCAGTATGCAAGTAGTCATGGTCGCAGACTCGTGGCCAGCATCATCGAGTCATGTGCTACTGAAAGTCGTGTCTGCGGCTATATTAGTCGTCCTCGTTACTTGAAGGAATTTCAATGCTACAAGTACAATCTACCTCATGCAGTGCTGCTCCAAGGGAGTGGGTGTTTATAAACGTCTTTCTATAAAACAACTCGAGGGCTAGTGACTAGGATGACACCCATCTCCAAACTACTACACCACACCAACGAGATTACTTTGAACTCGACAGATTTAACATTCAACAATCTCCTCTACACGGCGGGTCTTCATTAACACTAGGACTCCTACCCGTGACAGACCAGTCCCGAGTTCATGCCCATAATTACTAGGCTACCATTTCCACCGTGCAGCTTCAAGGCATGTTAATATAAAACCGAATGTCGGATTGATTTAGTGACTGTAAAATCTATTTATTAATCTATTTCAATAAAACGATTTATTGAAAACAATTTAAAAAGATGTTTACTTAATTTTTTTTAATCACACAACAAAAAAATTAGATTTTTTTTTAAAGTTTAAACTAGCAGTTTTTGAGTTAAATTGCAAGATAGAAAGTCTTTCAGTATGCAGAAAAACCTAATATTTCTTTTTTAAAGATCCTTTTTGTAATTTGCAATAACAGACAAGGATAAAAAAAATCAATATGGCATAAATGCAAGAGAAATTACTCAGAAAATAATGCAAGAAATGAAACAAAACATATTTAAGTTCTTTGAGAAGGTGACAGTATTGAATGTATAATCTTATTACAATTTTTTTATACAGATGCCACACAATACAATAGCACCTATGCCATTAGTGCATGTGCTCTCCAATATTTTACGACAATTGAATTAAGACAAATTAGTGCAGGGCACACGACCAAATGTTCAGCGGTCATAGGCTGACCAGAGTCACCCAGGTCACACAGAGTACACGGTGAGTGGGCGGTACCAATTCTGTAGAAAATTGACAGTCTCTGAGACAGTCATGCCCCGTCAAAAGTCTAAAATGAGCTACAACAGCTTTTCTAGGAGCCCCAGGAATGCAGGACGGATTCTCATTCAAGATTGCCCAATTATTGTTCTTCAACATCTCCGTATCTTTTATTTTAAAATTATACTTAAAGGCCATATTACAAAAAAGTCTTAAATAATTAAAGGTTGAAATCCTATCTTATTACAATATTGTATATCTTATTACTAAATAAGCGTGTTAGTTACTATAAGTTTCTCCAAAATAAGACAATTATAAATGGCAATTTGCATTTCACGCTTTTATTCATTGTTAAAAACAATGAAATTTTCACAATTGAAATTTTTGAAAATAGGATATGATGAGAAGGAATGGTTCAGGACAACGAAAATGCAACCAGCAAGTTTTCTATATGGTAGCCAAGTCGCTAAAATTGGTCGCCATCATGGTCACCAAGTCGCCAAATCTGGTCACCAAAAATAATGCTAACTTGATGCCAAGCAAATTGAGATATATATGTATATATATATTTTTGTGCACCTGTTAATCATTGGAGACAAAGATCCTTTTTTGTGTGGGAACACATCTAAGACAAATCAATACATCTCCATGATGCATGTAAATTACAGTTTTACAGTTTGAATAAAATGAGTATGAACAGTTTTATAATTTACGCAATAAGGGTTAGTCCGCCATTAAGGGAACAGTGGGTACCCCTCCTAGTTATAATAAAATAGAAATGACTGAAAAAGTCAAATATATGGAATTATGTAAATTTCATTAAAATATCTTCAATTTTGTTCTGCCTAAAGAAAAATAAAAGCATAAAATATTAGAAACATAACCTTTATAAATAAAATGTAAATTAATTAGCCTAAATTTAAATCTTATAATTTTAGTTTCCAAATTGCATAATAAAGGGCACCAAAAGCTTTAGTCTATTAATGCTGTCCTGATCCACTCTTTGATGAAACTGGTACATGAAAGCACCCTCACAAAACAAGTCTCTATTTTAAATATTATTAAATTTTCTTTTCTTTGAGAAAAACATTTAATTATACTTATGATATCAAATTTATATTGTTTCTTCAGATGGCAACACAACTGAGATATCAAATTGTTATATCAGCATAAATAGTTGAATTTTTAAAGTAAACAACCGCATGTTGAAACATTTTATAGAATTGGTTATAGGGTCTAAAGAAGAAAATATTTATGTTCGACAGCAAGGACTTCAATGCATCTCTTTATGTGGGTAATCTTCACCCAGATTGCAACGAAGCTACACTTTTTGAAAAATTCAGCACTGTTGGATCAATTTTAAGCATTAGAGTATGCAGAGATATAAATACAGGATCCTCACTAGGTTACGCGTATGTAAACTACACAAAGCATGAGGAGGCCAAGAAGGCTTTGGACATTTTAAATTACGATCAACTAAATGGACAACCTATTAGAATTATGTGGGCACAAAAGGATCTGAAGTCCAAGCTTCCAATGGCGGCAAACTTGGTTGTAAAGAATCTACCTAGGACTATTGATGACAAGATTTTGAGGGACATGTTCACCATTTATGGCAATATTCTGTCTGTTAAGATTGTAACTTATCAAAGTGGGGATTCAAAAGGATATGGGTTTGTTCAATTCGAAAATGAAAATTCTGCAAACGAAGCCATTTCAGAAGTTGATGGTACTTTGGTACATGGAAGAAAGATAATAGTTTCCAAATTCATTCCATATAAAGACAGGAAGAGGTTCCAAGAGATGTCGTTTTCGAACAATATATTTGTGAAGAACCTGACGCCGTCTTTCAGCAGCAATGATTTAGAAAAACTGTGTCTTTGTTTTGGGAATATTACAAGTGCTAGAGTTGCAACGAATGAAGATAACAGGTCAAAAGGTTATGGGTTTGTAAGCTTTGAATGTGCAGAGAATGCAAACAGAGCTGTTGCTGAATTAAACAGAATGTACCTGAATGGAAGGAGATTGTTTGCTACAGTAGCCAAGACTGGATTTCTTAATATCTGAAGTAAATTTTTGATACAAAACTTGTATAACGATACTGCAATCCTAAATGCATCGTCGATTGAGAGTTGAAAGATTATTGCTCCTTTGTGCTGCAAACTTCTAACAGTTGTCATTCAAATTCTGGAATTCTACTGAAATACTTTCTGATGGCTTCTTTAAGTAATTTTCATTTGAATTCTCTTTTTTCAAAAGTAAGAAACTGCTTATATAAAAAATATGTAAATTCTGCTGCAAGGGGAAAATATTTTAGTACCAAAAATAGAATATTCAAAAGAAATTATTGACGCTGAAGTTTATTGAATGATGTTTGGTTATTCCGAATAATAAAGCTGTGAAAAACAATAATTTATTAGAATTTATTTATTTTTGTTTTTAAATAAATTTTTTGACAATTTTTTTCTTACCTCCCTTTTAAATTCTTAATTGTTCAGATATTTCTGCAAAGGCAGCAATGTTCTACTCACTTTCATTTTGTATAAAAAAGCATGCAATTTGATTCCTTCATGTTAAATATTGACCAAAAAAATAGTTTGATTTTTTGTTTGTTTGTTTTGTTTAAAAAAGGGACTTTTTCTACTACATTTTTTAACTTGAATTTCAGCTATTTGCTTCTGTAAAATGTATTTGATTTGATTTTCGTGTTTGATGTGTATATAGATTTGTAGGAATCGAAGCAAAGCTCCTTTGTGTTTTTAAATGCAATGATACTGATGAGCATGAGACATAACTTTTTTAAATTTATATTCCTTCGGATAAAAAATTATTTTCTTTGTTTAAAAATTTAAATTGTTTCTCCAAGTGTTTTTTTTTTGTAAGAATGTTTCTTTATAATAAAGATTATCAAAGTAATATACCTATTTAGAGTTAAAAAGACCTTACCAAAATTAAAACTGCCATAATTAATAAAATGACCTTGATAAGATCCACATTCATTATGCAGTTAAAGTACAGAATTCAGTTATTAGAAATAACAGGTAAAAACTTATGATAGGTGCTTACGTATTATACCTTCGATCAGTTTCGGTAAATCAACAGAAGGCCCCAAATGCCACGATATACAGCCAATTGTGGAAACTACGCCCATGCATGTTCGAAGACAGTTCAAACGGTGACAGCATTTGGCAACATTTTTTGAATTGGCCATGTCTTTTCTTTCCGCCAAATTGGTCGATGGTTTTACATGTAAATGCCCTATAATAACATGCAAATTCTTTTTTCTCCTTTTTGCTTTCTGAAGGATTGTTTTAAAAATTATTTTATGAGAAATCTTTGCTCTCTTTTTACGTTAGTATGTTTGATTACTGTGGAACCACACAATTCAAGTATGTACTTAGTTACCCCACAGCGTAACACAAAATTATATAAAATATTTAATGCTTTGTATCATTGACTGAACACGCACACATGTGCACCAAAAAATAAAACCAAAACCATATGAGAATTTTTTTAAGTTGAATGTGTTCAAATTAATTCCTTTTTAAATGAGGATGAAGAAAATTTAATTCATCATCAATTGATAGATAACAAATCGATAAAAAAAAACTTCTGCCAAAAATAATACTATATTAATAAGAAGAAAAAACGCGCTAAAACATTTAGCAGAGAACATTCAAAATAATACGACGAGGATGGGATTCGAACCCACGCGGGCAGAGCCCAATGGATTAGCAGTCCATCGCCTTAACCACTCGGCCACCTCGTCTACGTGACACCGCTATTTTATTCTCAAGCCTTCAAAAGTGTAGCAACTGTACTATTCTGTGTGTTTTCTTTTTACATGACTGGAGAATATTTTATCACATTGAATGGCTGTTCAAACAGAAGACAGATGTTTATTACAATGGGATATGATAGTCATTCTTTACACAACGATTGCTAAAACGAAAGTATTAAAGATTGCAGGTGCTTTAATCGCTCACTAAGAACTTTAAATTTTATAAGAAAATTTTCGATGATGTGCTTTTATTTCAGTTAACAAATTACTTACCTTGTTCATAATAACATAAATTTAATAGAAGACTTGTAGGAAAAGATATATTGACTTGCGTAATTCATAATTAGATAGGGCTTGGTTTTTGTAACTTTAAGAGCTGATTCTAATAAATTTAAATTAATTTAAAGTCGTCAGAGTGTACAAGAGCCACTGTGAGAGTGTCAGAATAATGTTTGAAGTTTGAGAAAATGATCAATTGTATATGTGAGAGAGAATGTGTCTGAGAAAACGAATCAAAGTTACGAGAACATGTGTGTTTGTTATATCAAACTAATATTTAAAATAACTTTAAAAATTGGAACCATTATACATAAAAATTCTATGATTTATCTCACAATTCATTATACTATGAGCACCTTAGGAGAAATATATGTGGCCGTGGTTGTCTAGTGGTCAAAGTCACGTGCTACGAATTCCCAAACAAATTCTCTTTGTAACCGCCAAAGGGTGTCTGAATACTTATGTAAGTAAATACTTCTGTTTTTGCTTACAAAAACTCTGTACTTCGATTGTAGCTCTCCCAGCTTGAAGGTGCCAGACCTAATAACACTGGATAAATAAATTGTTAAGTTTATTGTTAAAAATGGCTCTACCTTTTGTGTGTGTTAATTGAATTTAATGTCTGATTACAAATATAAATATTTCATCACAGCTGGCGTGTCATGATTTCGAGTCTAGTACCGCTGAAGACCCGTCGTATGGAAGGGGCTGATGAACGTTAAATACATCGAGGCTCAAACGTCATCCTTTTGATGTGGTGTGGAAATTAGCAAAGGGGGGTGCCACAGCTCAGGTGTCGTTCGCGCCACTTGTCCATGGTTCAAAGTTACGAGGTCCGTCTCCAATAGCCCTTTTGCAGATTTGTAGTGTGACGTTAATATAACTCTTACTCACTCTCAGGAGAGATATAATGTTAGTATTTTATCTCTAGTTTGATTATTTTGACCATAAGGTGTACGATACTCTTATCACCGACAATGGAGCCACAAACTCCTAAGCAATGCGAAGGTAGTTCAGGTCCATTATTTCCAAAGAAATGCTAGGGCTACCAGCCTTAAATACATCTTAAGTCAAAATCCTCATGCTGTCGTAAGATTGATGGGCAAATGTAATGCTTATGTAGATGTCTACCTCATCATTTTACGAGGTTCAAACTTACGTGCCGTGTTTAACGGATAACTGAATTGGAAAGAAATATGTTACTGAAAATGTCAAGAAAAAAAGAGCAAACTGAACCTTTAGCTGAAATCCTGTTTCCTGTTTTTCCTCTTATCACTTATTTAGTTTGTTTTTTTTAAAGGAGGGAATGGAATTTTTTCCTATATACTTCTATCAGGAAATATATATATTGGGCCTAAAAATAAATGTTAAATTTTATTAAACTTTTATTTTTAATTCTCTACTTTGCCCCACTGGACAAGCTACTTTTTCATTCTAAATGTACACCCCTTATGAGTCCCCCTAAAATTACCCCCAATATGAATCTCTGTCCTCACCCATCTTCGACCAATCAGAGAGCAGTGTCTCAGCTCTCAACCAAGCCAAATATTCCAAGGAAAGGAACAGAATTTCAAGCCAAGACACCACACATAGCTACGCCCCCAGATCACCTCAAATCAACCAATAGCCATCATGCCTCTCCGCAGAATGTAAAAATCCACAAACGTCGCTCCAACATCTCAGGCTCTCAAGATATGGGATTGAGGACTGTTTTACAATCCAGATGCCCACAGCTACACCGACATTAACCGCCATCAAAAATAAATGTTAAACAATTCATTTAAAACTTACGCATATAAACTCCAAGGCACAAAAAAAAAGTTGCACCACAAAGGAATTGTGAAAAGGCTGTTCGATATTTACACAGTTAACAAAATGATTATTGAAGAGCAACTAATTAAAATCTAGAATTAAAATATGCAAATGTAATGAGAAAAGTGCAAAATAATGGTATTATTTAGTATGGTGTATGACCAGCGCCGTAACGTACACCTCCACAATCCTCGCATCATGAGAGGAGCAGGATTCTAAGGACTATGCTTGGTGATGGTTTTGCAATCCCTTGTAAGATCTGTCTTGAGGCCCAAAACCTGACTTGGCAGGAGACCCAAATGTTCGTATTACGCCACTGCGTTTGACCACCATTATTCCTAATGCCTCATGCGAAGAGATTTGGTAATGAGTCGTACAGGTTTTTATGAAGTCTTGAAACAGTCCACTGCATGTTACTTGAGCCTTGGTACGTAGGTTTTTCAGATTACGAGGTACGGGTGGAATGGTGACTTCTTGTCCCCTGACATCCTTATATCCCGATCTGGTGAAAATGTCGGAGATGATAAGTTATAGACATATTGGAGATAAGATCTGGAGACGACAGCAATATGTTGCCAAGCACTCACTTGTTGAAAAAGTTATTGAAACAGGAAATTGTGTGGAATGGTGCCGCATTTGGCTGCAGGATCTCATATAATGTCGGCCTGTCAAAAAGACCTGACAAACGCGAAAGTAGATTTAGCATCATACTCAAATGTGCTTCTTATCAGGTCTTCT